>JBBPBX010007736.1:0-23658 GCA_038048925.1 Garcialebias charrua | reverse complement strand
GGATCGGGAAAGTATCGGTATCGGTCGATACTGAGTTAACAAGTATCGGTATCGGATCGGAAGTGAGAAATGTGGATCGGTGCATCCCTAGTCTAGATGTGACAAATGCATGAACCAGTTTTTCTGCATCATTTTTAAATAAGATGTTTCTAATTTTTGTGATATTACGCTGGTGGAAGAAGGCAGTTCTAGTAACGGTTTTAATGTGGGGGATAAAAGACATGTCCTGATAAAAAAATAACGCAATAAAAAACTTGAATATATAAATATAAATACAATAATTGTTTAGTTTTAAATTCAGAAAAAGCTTCCATTATGTATTAAATTCTAGTTTTTTTTTTTAGAAAGTAGTTACAAAATAGCAGCAAGGTGGCGCAACTGATAGAGCTGCTTCCTCTCAGCGAGCAGGTCCCTGGTTCAAATCCTGGTCCAGGGGCCTTTCTGGGTGGAGTTTGCATGTTCTCTCCGTGCATGTGTGGGATTTCTCCGGGTTCTCCGGTTTCCTTCCACAGTCCAAAAACATGCATGTTAGGCTGATTGGTAACTCTAAATTGTCTCTAGGTGTGAGTGAGAGAGTGAATGGTTGTCTCATTTGTCTCTTAGTGTCCCTGTGATGGACTTGCAACCCGTCCTGGGTGTACCCCGCCTCTCACACAGTGATTGCTCAACATGGGCACCGGAGACCCCCGTGACCCAAAAATGGAAGGAGCGGGTAAAGATAATGGATGGATGGATGGATGGATAGTTACAAAATAAATTTTAAACAACAAACAATTATCGCACTTAAAACAAACACACACACGAACACAAGTTGTAAAATTTGTGTAGCTAGTGAAGATAAAATCTAACATTTATGCTCAGAACCTCTTCTGATTCATGGATTTGTTTCAACTTTGCACTGATAAAATCTGATTGTTTTATTGTGAAGAGTCAGGTCAGGTTTAGGGTGATGCTGCTGTTATTGTCTGAAAATTGAATTGTGTCAATAAATATTATGGGACGTTGGGGCGAAGGAGGTGGAATTTTTATTACCATCTGTGCTTTGCACAACCGCTATCTGTCATTTTTTTATTTTGCACCAGGCCTCATTTTTGTGTTATTTTTGCAAATTGTGAATCAGGTCTTCTGAAAGCGCTTTGTAATTTTAAACCATAACCAGTTTGAGAGGCCATTTTCTAGTAAATAATTATTCTCTATAAATCACTCTTCTGCGTTGTAGCATTGTACCAGGTTGAGTCTAATATAGTTGAATACATTTCATGGTTAATTGCACTGTGTTGTGATGAAAGGCTAAATTCAATCAATCAATTAAAAACTTTATTTCAGACACACATGGTCATATTAAACAAAAACGGGCAAAAAAAAGAAAATGATACACCAACAAGACACAATAAAAATAGAATGTTCATCCATTGCCATATAAATTAAGGCGCCAGAGATTCCACAGACTAAGAGAACCTACCTGAGCTCTGTACGGGGTTGGTCAGAGAATAAATTATGCTATTTAGAGAGTCTGTTAGCCTAAACATACATCTGTACTTAAGGTTTCGAAGCACAGCTGCACAAGTTGGTACGTTGGCATTTACAAACATCTAACTGGCACTACTCCATCACGGCACCTTAAGCAGCATCCTCATGCCATCATTGTGCGCCACCTTAAGTTTTTGCATACTGCCTTTTATATAATGCCACCACATTTGGGCAGTATACTGTACATGGAAGTACAATAAGCTTTAAAAAGTGCAGTTTTTATAGATACTGAGCACATAGAGACCTCCAAAGAAGCATATTAGCTTCTATATATTGCAAACAACGCTGCCTGTAAATGTCCCTATCATCAGACAGGTCAGCGGTTATGTAATGTCCCAGGTATTTCACCTCCTCATTGACTTGGAGGATGCTGCCAGACCACCCGCTTCGAACGTTATCAGCCATTAAATGGCCGTTATTAGTTGTTATCATCCCCATATGTAGCGGTCAGACTGCCCCTCCTGTACCTAGTAGGTTTAAAAGTACGTTGTTAGCGTTGGTAGCGATGATAATAGGCTGTGTTTTTAGCTACGTGTTTAGGTTTACAGTAAAGGGTCAGGCGTTAGGTTTAGGGTCTTGGTTAGGTTTAGGCACAAGGGTAACGGGGTTAAGTTTAGGGTTGGTCCTCTGGGTCAAGTGTAAGGTTAGGTTTGGGAAAAGGGTTACATAGGCTGAAAAACAAAAAAAAACAAAAAAAGACACTTCCTGGTTTACCCCGGTGAGACGCTGCCTATTATCAGCGAAAAAAACAATAATAACGTACCTTTAAACCTACTAGGAGGTACGTGGGACAGTTTCACCGCTACATATGGGGATGATAACAACTAATGACGGCCATTTAATGGACTGATAACATCCGAAGCCGCTGGCCAGAAGTCAAGGAAAGATACCCTGATGCATGCTCAATAATCCAGAGGACCAGACTTAGCTTTTTTAGATCAAGGAAAGATAGCTTAGTGTCCTCTTTGCTCCTTAATTGTATTATGTTGTATTGTTTTTTGTTTGTTGCTTGAGTAGTTTAATGCATCAAATTGCTGGCAGTGTGCAGAGATACACAGCCCATCTTAAGATGTGTTTGTGGAAAGAATTACATTAGTCAGCAAAAACAAATGGAAGGTAATTTTTACAAAGACAGCAGTTCCTTTGTTGTTCCAACTTGCCCCTGATCTGTGGTTGTGTCAAGCTCAGGGAACTCGTTTTTGCTGCATTTGTCCATCATATGTACCAGCTCCCATTCTAATGAGCCTATTTTGCAGCATTTTGTCTTGTTGTGGTATTTTAGCTCATGCACTCTCAAGCTTTTCTGCTGAATACGTAGGTTTCCTCTACGTACAAGAAAATGCCACCTCAGCTTCTAGGTACCAGTTACTTTCCACCTTCTGCTGCAGCTCATGATGTTCCTGGAGTCATGGCGTTGTTGCAGCCTGAACATGACATTCAGGGACTTTTTCTGTCCACAGCTGTCTCCACTTCTGCAGCTTGTCTTACTATCCAATTAGCTAGTCCTACATGTGCTATGGCCTTATGTTTAGACAGTCGCTGGTTAACTTTAAAGCTCCACTGACATGTTCTTTTAACTTTTCAAAAAATGGCACAACATATATAAATATTAAGATAGACCTCTGACCGTTTTTGCTAAAATAATGTTCAATGAATGAAATTTCCTCTCAAAATATTTTAAATTTAGCGCCGTTTTTTTAGACCATAAATCCGGATTTTCCGGTCACGTGTCAGCATTACCGATTTGACGTCACGTCCGATACTGAACTCTGCTCAAACCGTACATTGAATGGACAAAAATATAAACGCATCCGTCGAATTTAGCCAATTAAAACTACATTTTAGCGATTTGGCTTCAGTTTGGGGAAAAAAAAGTTATTTTGAGTGATGCACAACGAACGCAAAGGTTTATATTCTCCGTTTTGCTTTTTTTTTTCAAGGGAGGTTTCACATTGAGCACCAGATGGCAGCAGAGCTATCGTGATAACTCTTACAGAAGCAACACGGAGAATATAAACCTTTGCGTTCGTTGTGCATCACTCAAAATAACTTTTTTTTCCCCAAACTGAAGCCAAATCGCTAAAATGTAGTTTTAATTGGCTAAATTCGACGGATGCGTTTATATTTTTGTCCATTCAATGTACGGTTTGAGCAGAGTTCAGTATCGGACGTGACGTCAAATCGGTAATGCTGACACGTGACCGGAAAATCCGGATTTATGGTCTAAAAAAACGGCGCTAAATTTAAAATATTTTGAGAGGAAATTTCATTCATTGAACATTATTTTAGCAAAAACGGTCAGAGGTCTATCTTAATATTTATATATGTTGTGCCATTTTTTGAAAAGTTAAAAGAACATGTCAGTGGAGCTTTAAAATACGCTGTGCGAACTGTTCCACTTAATGCCACTCCAACAGTGCAGTGGAAAATGTACTTTTACAGTTTGATTCACTGTTTTCACCTAAATTTACATTTTTCTTACTTTTCTAGTCTGTTGTGTGATTCTGTAGCCTGGCCCTCGCCCTCCTGCACAGCTCCGCTCAATTCTCATTTCCCTTCACTGCACAGTCTGGGACTTCTCTCATCCACAAGGATTTCTCCGGTAGATTTTTGTTCGGACCAATCAGAGAACAGAAGGGGCAGAGTTTTTGGCCCCTAACCCACGCCCCCACCTGTCCCAGCGCAGCCAGCTCGCAGCCGCATGTTCTCATTCAAAGCGATGCAGGAGTCCTGCATCGAGGACTGTTGTATAAATGACACAAATGTATTAATTTCCCCTTCTTAATCCCTTATCCCTTTTGTGGACTTCACATCTGCCTTCAACACCATGATCCCCCAAACTCTGATAGACAAACTATCTACACTTGGACTAAGCCCCTCCATTTGTAACTGGGTACTAGACTTCTTAACAGACAGACCACAGTCCGTGAAGATCCACAACTTCTCCTCCTCCACCATAACCCTCAGCACTGGCTCTCCTCAGGGATGTGTGCTGAGCCCCCTTCTGTTCACTCTGCTCACATATGATTGTACAGCCACACTTCCAGGCTGTCATATTGTTAAGTTTGCAGATGATACAGCGGTGGTGGGATGCATCACAAACAATGATGAGTCCAGCTACAGACAGGAGGTGGAACACCTGGAGAGCTGGTGCAAAGAGAATAATCTTCACATGAATGTGAAGAAGACAAAGGAGATGATTGTGGACTTCAGAAGGAACAAACACACCCATGCCCCACTGAAAATAGGTGGGTCTGCAGTGGAAGTGGTCTCCAGCTACAAATACTTGGGTGTACACATGAATGATAACCTCAGCTGGAGCAACAACACCACCAGCCTGATCAAGAAAGGTCATCAGAGACTCTACTTCCTCAGACGGCTGAGACGTGCTGGTCTGAGCAGCCCAGTTCTCACCTCCTTCTACAGGTGTGCAGTGGAGAGCATCCTGTGCTCCAGCATCAACGTGTGGCATGGAGGCTGCACAGTTGAAGAGAGGAAAGCTCTGCAGAGAGTGGTGAAGGCTGCACAGAAGTCTGTTGGAGTCAGTCTCCCCACCATCACAGACATTTACACCTCCAGATGCAGGAAAAGAGCCACCTGTATCATGAAAGACCTCACTCATCCAGCACACTCACTCTTTGCCCCACTCCCCTCAGGACGGAGGTTGAGGAGCATCAAGTGTAGAACCACTAGACTGAGGAACAGCTTCTACCCTGAGGCTGTTAGACTCATGAATAAATAAAAATAAAATTAAAATAAACACTGCAAAATATCACATCATGCTGATGCTGATATGTTTTCTTGTTGCTGTGTTCATCTGTGTTCATCTGTGACCATCTGCTCATACAAACTCATGTTCGTGCTGCTGTTTATTCCCACTATATTAGGCTTAGTGTATTACTAGTTGATGTTTTTCTTAGTTAGTTCTCGATGTTATTACTGTTTTTCTCTTTCATTTGTTGTTGGATGTAACTGGGACCTCGTGTACATAATCTCGTTTTCATCTCATGTACCACATGCGGTGCAAATGACAATAAAGACTCTCTGACTCTGACTCTGACTCTGACTTATCTGGAGTTTTCTTTTGTTTTTTTTGCCAAAAGTCAAGTGTTCGCTCCCTCCTCCTCCTCTCCCTCCGCTGAACAAGGAAACGTCTCAGGTTGTCACGAGAGAATTAAAGTCAGGTTTTAAGTTGCTGCCCGAGTCCCATCAGATTTCCTGGTCTTCTGGTGTGTTGGACCAGCGCTCCATGGTTTTATTTTATTTTATTAGGACGTTTTATTATCATATAAACACAGAATATACAACGGAGCGAGAGAAAATTCAGCAGGAGGTGGAGCTGAAGTCAAGTTCAGACCACAGGGGAGCAGCCATCAGTAGAGCCCGCCTCCAGCAAGAATCGTTTGTCAATGGAGAGGTCCCAGACCCTTGTCTGAAGCGAAGTGAAGGACAGGGTCTGGTTTCAACCAGGCTAGTGATTCTGTGTAGCACACTTCATAAAACACAATATATTTAATTCTTATTTCATACACTCTGGTGCTCAGCATTCACCCAGAATTCCTATTGTCTACTTTGTATTTCAAAAACAGCCCAGTGGCACAGTTGGTAGAGCGGCCACCTCTCAGTGAGAAGGACCCTGGGTCAAATCCTGGCTGGGGGTGGGGGGTATTCTGGGTGGAGTTTGCATGTTCTCTCCGTGCATGTGTAGGTTTTCTCTGGGTACTCCGGTTTCCTCCCACAGACTAAAAACATGTATGCTAGACTGATTGGTAACTATAAATTGTCCCTAAGTGAGAGTGAGAGAGTGAATGATTGTCTCTATGTGTCCCTGTGATGGACTGGAGACTTGTTCAGGGTGTTGCATATGGGCACAAGTGATCCTCGCAACACAAAAAGGAAGAAACGGGTAATCAATCAATCAATATATTTTTATTGTCCATAACATTCCATTCCATCCCAGCAGACAATGGTTTGTTATGTGGGTCTGTGTTTGAATAGGACCCTGTTAAGTTCACTCACAGCAGAGGGTAAAGATAATGGATGGATGGATATATCAAAAACTTTATGTTAGGTCAGGCCCAGTGATTCTGTGACCCCAACTTTCTTAACACTCACTTTTATCAAACGTATTTGCATGCAAGCTCACGGCACCAGAGTGTCTGTCTGACCGCTGCATGCTATGACTCAGAGGAGGGAAAGCCAGCAGCTTCTTCCTTCTCTGAAGTCTGAATTTACTGACTGAACTGGACAACTGTGGCCATTGGGTGATGTTGTGTGCACACAATAAAACAAATAGCATTTCATTAAATCGCTAGATTGCAGGCTTTACAGAAGCATATGTGAAAGATGGTTCAAGCTTGATAGATCTGTTGTTACAGTTAGAGAAAAGATCAATACTGTAAACTGATAGAGACATGTTTTTGACTTGTTCATTAAATTATAGTTTGTTCGGACCACTGTGTGTTTTGTTCAGAAATTGTGTTGGATTAATGAAAATCTTTTTTTTTATGTTCCGCAAGAAGCCTTTTGAAAAGAAATCAAATAAATGTCACTTTTAGATTATTGCAGAGCTTGTATTGTGGCATTCAGTGCTCATTAACAGAGCCATAGAATGTACAGCATTGTTGAGCACTGGGGAAAATAAAACAGCACAGCTGGATAATTAGCTGCATACTCCAAGTTTAATGATTGCCATTATTAGGACTTGATAAACACTGGGGATATTTTATTTAATCCTGTCATCATTTCTCTCAAGTTTATTATTTTCTTCCAAAATCTACATATTTGTAACACTTTACAATAAGGTACACAAAATTTGATTAACTACTAGGGAATGCCTCAGGAATGAATCAGGAGCTAATGGGTAGTTAACCAGTACTTACCGTGGAAGCCTTATAAGAGAACTATTGGTTTGTTACCACAGAAACAGAGGAGAAATTCTCCACGTGGGTTCTGAATAAACCCTGCACCAGTGAGGTCACAGCACATATTTGTTCTTAGTGATTACTGATTTTAATGGATTTTCTCTTTTGTGAACCTATTGGAGAAAGACATTAGCAATTTCATAATCTTGTACCGCTGTCAGCTTTTTTCTTTCAACCTTTATTTATACAGGTTAATGCCATTGAGCCTCAAAGACTCATTTACAAGAGAGAACTGATTTTAACAGAGTGATGACAACAGTGGACAACAAAAACAACAATAGACAATCATAAGGGATGCATACAAACTGAGAATAACAAGTGAAAAATAAAACATTATTTAAAAGAAAATGTTTAAATGTAATGAAAATGTTTAAAAGAAAAGATTTAAAATCCTAACTATGTCTATCATTTACTGGGTACCAAATTATTGTCTGGCTATTATTTTGTTCACTGATGTAGTGAAGCATCATACCTAGTACTTACTGAAGAACCAATCATTATTTAATCACTACCTGACCATTACTTACTGGTTTCCAACAATTGTCAATCAGGTCATCTGGACAGTTTATTCTCCGTACGGAGAAGAAACTGTCCAGATGACCTGACTGACCATTGTTGGATTTTGTACCTGGATGATTAAGCATGAACTTTGATACTTACTGGTTTGTTTCTGTGGTAACAAACCAATAGTCCCCTAATAAACAATGTGCAAATGTGCAGAGAGTTAATGACTCTCAGGTGCAACATATTGGGTTTAATTAGACTCTCCTTTACATACTGTGCTCTCCTGCATCTCAGGCAGGGGAGCATTAGGTGTCAAGCTGCACCCTCACAGTTGTCTCCTAGAGCCTTGCTATTCCATGTATTTCCTACGAATGTAAGTAGTATTGCTGCCCCGACAGCATTATACAGTACTGTATGTTTATTGTTGCCTTTTTATGATTAAAGCACCTTTTTGTGACACTGTTGGAGTCCTGCTTGCATTTGGGTCTCTCAACCAACACCCGATCGTGACAAGTTAATTTTTATTACCTGCCCCCAAAAGTCAAAAGGCTGGTAATAATGATTTTGTCTGCTTATATGTGCATATGTTTTTATGTGCCTTTCTGTTACTAAAACATCTCATTAACCACTGGACAGATTGTTAATGGAGCTTTCTAGAAATGGCTACAACGCTGTCAACTCTTATCATAAGATTGTCTTAGTCCAGAGCTCTGACATGAAAGGCAGCAGGACAAGAAGTGTTAGGTCATTATTGTCTTCTATTTTAGTTGTTGTCTCAGTAATGGAAGTACAAACAAAATAATAATATAATCTTTGAGCAAAAATGGTTCATAAACTAAATATATTTTTCATCCATAATATGTAGATAATTGTTATATTTGTGGTGCTTTTTAAACCGTGAAACCAAACCAATAAACAAACTATATATTTTAGCCCATCAAAGATGAATGTATTTTGGTATAGTCTCTGTGTGCATGCAAACTTTCTCTTGCCCCGCCCATTTCTGATCCATTCAAGATCATTTAACAGAGCATGATTCATGTACTGTATGTATCATCACTAGATGGAGTTTCTTATACATTTTTCATCACTTCACTTTCGAGGTCAAGGCCACCAATCAAGGTCAAATGTAATGTCAAAGTATTTTTGTTGTCTAAGCCATTACTTCTGATCTGCTCAAGATAATTCAACAAAACTTGATACACATTTAGACCACTGTTTGTTCCATAATATTTTCTTTCCCCCAGCTCTAAAGTCAAGGTCACAAATCAAGGTCAAATGTTATACAGGTCCTAAGTCCTTTTATTGTCCAGGCCATTGCTATAGATTGCTGTATAATAATTTGTCAATGGGCATGTGCCTTATGTGGTACTCTTGTTCAACATGGTTGTACAGGGGCCTTTAAGTTATATGTAAAACTGTGTCTTCTATATTATTATATACTGAATAACGTTGCACTTTCTATCTCAATAAAATAAAATATGCGGTGACAAAACCGTCAACACCCAGAGTGAATGGCGTGATTTGTCCAGGGATAGGTACAACTGGATTTTCCAGGAGCTGGCAGTTCTTGAACTGGTACCAGAAGCTATAAGTGTTGATATTACAAGTAGAGCAGCAGTTATCAGGTAGGTGCATCTACCAGTCAGTCAGAGCAGGAGTAAGGAAAGGTGGGGTGAACGCAGACTTGTAGGAGGCTAAAAAATATACTTTCATCTCAGGCCATATCTGCCTGCATGACTTTTGTTTTCCATGCATGTGTTTGACAGCAGTGGAGGACTGCTGCCTTGGTGACTTCACTCCGTGGAAACTTTTACTTAATATCAAATCTTTAGCTGCACAGAGCAAAACAAAGCCTGGCAGGTTTTATTCCCATGGGGAAGCAGGTTTTGTCAGAAAGTTTGGGACATTTTGCTGTAATTGGGCAGAGGTGTTTGTTATGTGGGTTGACAGAGGGTGCTGTTCTTTGCAGAGCTGAAGGTGTTTCTGTTGCAGACGTCTCAGAGGAACATCCCCCTGACAGTCGGGGAATAANATAGTCACCAAAAGAGACTATTGGCTTCTTTAATTTTACTCTAATGTAATCAAAAGAATAACATTTTGTCATTTTCACATATGTTTTTATGCTGTGTTATTCTGTAAAGTGAAACTGTGTCACTTCTGCACATCACTGTGTCCACTGCTGTGTGAAAGTTGAAGACTCGGGTCAGAGAGACCCGGCCGTTTTGTTTAGAAATGAAGAAGACAGTTAATCCGTTGTTTTCATGAGAATGACTCCAGTACTCTCTGTTTTTCCTAAACATTTTCACTCTGCTCTGAATTTCACCTTGAATCGTGATAACAAGTGAACTGCTTGACTGGTTCTTTTGGACCAATGGAAAAGTGACAACTCCTCTCATCTCAGATCTTCTACTAAGGGTCTAAGTTTTTCCTGAAACATGTTAGTTCCTGTGAGGAAGGAGAGATGTGAACCTTCTCTTCAAGCTGTGGGACGTTTGGTCAAGAGCTAAGGACCTTCGTCTTCAGTAAAGGCTGATAACATGCTTGTTATCAGTCCACTTCGAACCGAGCGTACAAGCTCAGAACTTTGAATTAAATTCCTTTCTGGAATAAGTTATCTTGAAGTCAACCAGGAGCTGACACATTTTCTGATGATCGACGCGGATCCCAGGAGACGTTGAAACGTAAACGAGAACCGGTTCGGACGTGCTGGACCTGCAACGATTCTGTACGCCTGAAAGGCTGGTGCCATCTCTTTATCAGACTCGTCGTCAAAAGGTAAAGAGCTGTTTACAAACGTACCTGGAATTTAGCAGAAGTCGGATGGAAAGTGTCATTTCTGGTAACATGGTCAAGACAAATAATTTCCTCTTAACCTCTCCCTATTCCTCTTAAATCTCTCCTTACTTCTGTCTGGTAACTATATTTAAGCTAAAGAGCCACAGACTAAGTATAATGACATCCTGTATTTATGTCTGTTGTCCATCCATCCATCCATCCGTCCATAATAACATCCATCGATCGTATTTATTCAAAACTTGTGTGAGTTCTGCATCGTGTCTATTAAATCCTAAAGTTCTACAGTTACCTTGGAATTCTTAAAAATTTGATTTTGATATTCTGGACTTTTTAATTCTTGGCATACATACAAAATGAAGCCAAAAAAGATGATCATCATTTAAAGAGTCATAGATACAATGCAGCTGAATGAAATTAAAAATAACATTATAAACTGGCACTGATAGGGTTGCAGATAAAGTCTGAGTGTGACCAGCAAGTTCTCTAAAGCCTATCCTGGCTATTTGTGTCATGTTCTTTCCCTTACAATGTGTTCTATACATTGTAGAGCATTCCCAAAAAAATTGTGTAACTTCAACTTTACTGACTCCAAATGTAAATAAAGGTAGAAAGCACAGCTGTAGCAGAACAACAAAAATGCTATGAAGTTGCATTGTGACAATGTGTTTGTGACTCCAATATGTTCCGTTTCCAGTCTTCAGTCCAGCTGTCCCAGAAGGAATTCTTGAAGATTGAAAAAAAAATCCTGTGGTACAAAGAGGAAGGGGGGGGGGTACAACGACAATTACAAAGTTTGCAGAGTACATACTTAAAGGTGCAGTCTGTAATTTTCTGTAGAACGCAGGACTTCAAAACATTTTCAACAGGGAAAGCATTCTGGTCCCTCCGCCTCAAAGCCATATTTGGCTCTGCTCCCCCTTGCTCTCGCTGAACTGCATGTCCTGTCGGAGCTGCTGTGATCTTCTGTGTTTATATGTTAATAAAACGTTCTAAAAAATAAAATAAAAACATGGAGCGCTGGTCCAGAACACCAGGAAATCTGCAGAGGACGTAGGACCCAAGTTGAATTCGCTCGTGACAAATTAATTCATTTCCTCATGTTTTCAGTCATGGAGTCAGCGAGGTGGAAGCGATCACTTGACCTTTGGCAAAAAAAAAAATCCAGATCAGGGATGAAGAAGGGGAAATTAATATATTTGTGTCATACAAAACAGTTTTGCATCGCTTTGCAATCCTTGAAACGAGAATGTGCGTGGCCGCTGCGGGCTGGGACAGGCGGGGGCGTGGGTTAGGGGCGTAAGAAGTGAGAAGCTCTGTTTTTATTGGCTGGTTAAAAACTGTTTTTATTGGCTGGTTAAAAACTGTTTTTATTGGCTGGTTAATGGCGGGTCACTGTGGGAATTTAGAAATGCTTTTAGTAACATCTGGAGAAGCCAGACGACCATAGTTTTTTTCAGAGATTACCTGTCTAACATCAGTCTGTCAGGAGATAGTGACAGAGTGAAGAAATATGTTAAAAATATATTTTTAGAAAAGTTACAGACTGCACCTTTAACTTTTTTTTTTTTTTCTTTCGGCTTTTTTCCCTGCGTTAGGGGTCGCCACAGCGAACTGGTCGCACGAAGATTTGGCAGTTTTTACGCCGGATGCCCTTCCTGACACAACCACAGCCCTCTGTGTGGAGCAGAGAGCTGATATCTAGGGTTCCCGGGGGAGCAGATGGTGTGGGTTAAGGGCCTTGCTCAAGGGCCCAGAGTGGGGCAGATGAGGGTGGAGACAAGTGTGACCGCTTCACTTATCCCCCCCACATCTTTGATGTTGTCGGTACCAGGGCTTGAACCGGCGATCTTCCGATCACAAGCGCACCTTCTTAACCTCTGCGCCACCACTCCCACAGACTGCACCTTTAACAAATTCCAATATTACCAAAATAAATCATGCATCTAAAACGGGCTGTGAGCATTTAAGTTTGAACCAATGAATTCTACACTGTAATGGAGACCACATGAAACCTATAGACCAGGGGACCTCAATTCCAGTCCTCTGGGGGCAGCGTCCTGGACTTTTAGATGCGCCTGCTTCAACACACCTGAGACAAATATTCAGGTCATTAGCAGGGCTTTTGGAAACTTGACCGCATACTGAGTAGGTACTTCAGTCATTTATTCAGACGTGTTGGACCAGGGACGCATGTACAAGTTGCAGGACTGGAATTGGGGGCCCCTGCTATAGACAGTGCAATTATGTATGTGTTATGTGATGCCATTTATCCAGACAAACATCACTACATTCTCTTTTCAGGAATAACAAGTAAAAAGGCACCAGCTGTGCTGATAATCTTAACGCCAAAAATACACTACAGCCGGTCCGGCTCCGCCCCGCTCCGCAGGTCGCAGCTGAGCGAGTCCAATTTCCATTACCTCCGCTCCGCTCAGGTCCGCCTGGATGCGCCGCTCCGAGACACATGCGCGGGAATTGCGAGATCGCGCGATAAATCAAGTGATAAGTAAGTCAGAACAAAACAATTCATTCGGTGGGAGAAGGAGAACAACAGTAGAGACTGCTGCCTTGATCTTCTCTCGTAAATGAGCGACAGGACATGGTTTGAGCAACAGGAAGTGATGTATTACATTTCAGAATAAAATACTTAATTTATTTATTTATTGTATTGCGTTTGTAGGCGTAGTCATAAATGATAGTTTGACACAATTTTTGTACAAATATATCCGTATAGAGCTAGGATTAAGTCCGCCCGTGGTGATTTTATTTTGTAAATACGGATGTTGTGCTCGTTCCTTTTCCTGTTGGTGCGACGTAATCTTCAAAAGTTGACTCCGGCACAGCTCCGGCAGAAATAGAAAAATTAAATTTTGACGGACTGCCGTCCGCTCTCCGCTGCTCGCCGCCGCCGTGCGGAGCCAGTGTAAATTATGTCATTGATTATAATGGGTGCGTATTTGCTGCGGAGGTCAGACCGGAGCGGGGCGGAGCCGGAACGCATGTAGTGTAAATTTGGCGTTGAGAAGACCAAAAAAACACATTACCTTCTTCTCCTGTTAGTACACCAAGGTCAAACACTGCTGGGCATGGAAACGTGGAACTGCAAGACCCCTCCAAACTCGTTCCTGTCACAGAACAACAAGAGCATCAGAGTAATACTTGCAATTATATGTGTGTAAACAACAGTAAAGCTAGGTCGGGACCTGAGAGTCCCTGTATTATTATTTATTTTTTTCCCCCACATCGAAATTAAACTAGGAAAATGCAATAATCGGGGGTTTTGTTTTAAAACTGAATTGGAGAAACAAAACGCTACATTTTTTGTTATTACAATCATTATTTCTAGTTGTTTAAAACATGAACAACTTTTAATACAGTATATGGTAAATTTGTGCACCGGGTGGGCCTTTCTGGCAGAAAAATAAATTCCAAAGATGTTTCTTTATTTCACGTTTGAAATACCAACTGATTACACTGACTTTTTTTGTGGCGTAAAAATGTCAGTTGTGTCAAAATACAGTGCATTGAATGTGTTGTCTCTGACATGTCTCTGACAGTTATAAAACCCAGGAGTTGATTTAGCACTTTGAATTTTTTACGAAATAGTGAAAGTGCCCTGAAACTCCTTAACGCGGGTGCATTTTACCGAAGAGGTGCAATTTTCGTCACAACACCTGTATAACTACGTCAACAAAACGTATACAGTATTTTATTCTGAAACGGAAAAACCAAAGAACGAACCGTACACGGATTCCTGAGATATGGTTAATAAAATGCACACTATATATTCAGAAAACAAACTCTTTACTGTGTAGAAGTAGTTTACCTTGATTTCCAGGTGACACTGTTGAACTTCGGCTAGCAGCTAGCCGCTAGCTGCTAGCTGCTCCAGCACACGAGAGAACTCTGTATCAACAGAATCGCTGCGGGCGCTCACAGGAGCTCTTTCGTTTAAGACGCACGTCCCACTACTTGTTGCATCCGTTGGTGACAAAATACTATTTAAAATGTTGTCAGAATCTTCTCTGGAGCTCATGGTGTTTGGCTGTAACTTCCTGCTGCTGCTGCCGCCAGGGTTGCCAGATCTCTCCAGACCGAAAGAAGCGATCAGCTCAGTCTGCCGCCTCAGCTCTCACGCATGCGCGATCAGATCTTGAAATTATGCCCCGCCTCTTCCGGGACAAAATGCACTCACACACACACACACGTCCTTCTTATACATACTAGTATGTTCTCTCGCACACACACACATGCGCGCACACACACACACACGACCAAAGAGAGACAAAAAACGTGTATGTGACCTAATACTACTATAGTGAATGAGAGGCAATACATGTGTGTGTGAGAGAATAATACTATACTGCATGAGAGGCAAGCAGAAAATGTGTGTGTATGTGCAGTAATACTATAGTGAATGAGAGGCAATACATGTGTGTTTGAGAGGCAATAAGCAGAAAATGTGTGTGTATGTGCAGTAATACTATAGTGAATGAGAGACAATACATGTGTGTGTGAGAGAATAATACTATACTGCATGAGAGGCAAGCAGAAAATGTGTGTGTATGTGCAGTAATACTATAGTGAATGAGAGACAATACATGTGTGTGTGAGAGAATAATACTATACTGCATGAGAGGCAAGCAGAAAATGTGTGTGTATGTGCAGTAATACTATAGTGAATGAGAGGCAATACATGTGTGTGTGAGAGAATAATACTATACTGCATGAGAGGCAATAAGCAGAAAATGTGTGTGTATGTGCAGTAATACTATAGTGAATGAGAGACAATACATGTGTGTGTGAGAGAATAATACTATACTGCATGAGAGGCAATAAGCAGAAAATGTGTGTGTATGTGCAGTAATACTATAGTGAATGAGAGACAATACATGTGTGTGTGAGAGAATAATACTATACTGCATGAGAGGCAATAAGCAGAAAATGTGTGTGTATGTGCAGTAATACTATAGTGAATGAGAGACAATACATGTGTGTGTGAGAGAATAATACTATACTGCATGAGAGGCAAGCAGAAAATGTGTGTGTATGTGCAGTAATACTATAGTGAATGAGAGACAATACATGTGTGTGTGTGAGAATAACACTATACTGCATGAGAGGCAAGCAGAAAATGTGTGTGTATGTGCAGTAATACTATAGTGAATGAGAGGCAATAGATGTGTGTATGTGCAGTAATACTATAGTGAATGAGAGGCAATAGATGTGTGTGTGTGAGAGGAAAATAGTTTAAGTCCTACACGGCCCCTCATACTGTTGCCTCAGGGCGAGATACACTCGAGCGTTCTCACGATACGCCTATACGCAACGTACGTACGCCAAGGCAAAAGCGTAGCCCCGCGTAGCCCCTCAGGGCATGTACGCGCAAAGCTTTTTTTTACGTCCGCGTGCGCGATGCGCGGTGTCTGACCATAAACTTCCCCGGCGCCGGACTGTTTTGTATGTTACACAAATGAAATAAATTCCCCTTCTTTATCGCTGATCGGGCCTTTTCTTTTGTTTTTTTGCCTAAAGTCAAGTAATCGCTTCTTCCTCCGTTCACTCCATGAATGAAATGAATGAATTCAGGTCCTACCTGGGTGCGCAATGTTTTAAATATCCCTGGTGGGCTGTGTGCTGCAGGAAAAGCACTCCCTGTTATTATTTTTATTTCTGAGAGAACTTTTTATAACATATATAGTAGAAACACCGCATCAGAACACCGCAGCTTTCTTCAGCGAGCTACATGAGCTGACTGAAAGCTGTCAATCATTTCAGTAGGCGTGTCAGCAAGTGACCAATCAGCGAGCTCAGTTGAGTCCCCTCCGTGCGCAGCTGCTCATATTACAACAAGGATCTGGAGCGAGAACGCGAGCGTTTGAAAGCTGATAAAAGCCGAGCTATAGCAGCGAAAGCATGCGCACAAAATGCGCGCGTACAGTGGCGTACTTCATGTACGCTCAAGTGTATTCCAGGCTTTAGTGAGAAAGTTGCTGGATCAAATCTCCACATGGGGCCTTTCTGGGTGGAGTTTGTATGTTCTCTCCGTGCATGCGTGGGTTTTCTCCAGGTACTCCAGTTTCCTCCCACAGACCAGAAACATGCATGTTAGACTGATTGGTAACTCTAAATTGTCTCTAGGTGTGAGTGAGAAAGTGAATGGATGTTTGTCTCTATGTGTCCCTGTGATGGACTGGAGACCCGTCCAGGGTGTCCCCTGCCTCTCGCACAGTGACTGCTGGACATAAGCACCAGTGACCCCTGTGGCCCGAAAAGGGAAGAAGTGGGTAAAGATGATGGATGGATGGATCATAGCAGGCTCGTCATTCAGTGGGAAGGGGCTTAAAATTGCTCAAAACATTACCATCCTCCTTTCTTTTAACTTGTTTACCTACTGAGCCACAACAGACGCCTTGCCAAGTGATGAAATGGACACTCAGTGTTGTTAAGCAAAGCTTTAAGACAAAAAAAATCAGTGTGTGTGCTGGGTGAGTGGGGTCCTTCATGATGCAGGTGGCCCTCTTCCTGCATCTGGAGGTGTAGAAGTCTGTGATGGTGGGGAGACTGACTCCAACATCTTCTGTGCAGCCTTCACCACTCTCTGCAGAGCTTTTCTTTCTGCAGCTGTGCAGCCTCCATGTGCTGATGAGACTGATATTAGTTCATTTGATTAACAATTATTTTAAGTTATATGACATTTTTTTTGTTTAAACAAAGTGTGTTTGTCTCTTAGTGCAAAGACACAAATATTTTTTTCTTCAGATTGGTGTTTCTAGTCCTCGCAAGACTTTTATGTACAAAATACCATAATTGACAACGGAAGTCACAGCAGAAGGATTTTTGAAAGTTTAAGCTTGTCATCTTCTTCACTAACAAGTTGCTTTATCAAGCACTAATGTCTAAGATCGTACATGAGTCATGTAATAAAGATTAGAGAGATGATTGCAGATTATTTGGGAGCGGTAGGCCTATATAATTATTTTCTTGTTTGCGTGGGCTGTGCTCAGAGCAGAGATGAAGTTGTGTTGCGGGTGTTTTGACAGGCAGAGACTGACTCAGACACAGAGCTGAGCCCATCTATCCTCTGCCAGTGACCCCACTAATCACATCAGGAGCTCTCCGACGCTAATCATCCCTCCCAGGAGACGTGAACATGGCGACACGGAGGAGTTTTTGAGTGTGTGTTGAGCTGCAGGGTAAACTCATCTCTGAGGCTGAGAATCTATTCCAACTGCAGCTTGTGGTTTATGTGACATATGTCTAACATAACTTTTATTAAATTAAATAGATGGTCTATTTCAGTAACTCTGTTCTTAAGGCCACCAAGTACGTTTTTCCACTAAACACCAACATTTTTCAATCCCTAAAGTTTACTCGATATCTCCCTCATGCCACTAAATGTTTTGGGGTATGCTAACAGAGGATGTTTTGTTTTCATTTTGGCAAATGCCTCAAGTGCTCTTCCTTGCAGCGCTACACAAGTCTTTGCACAGCTTTGCGTGTGAAAGAAGAGGTGTTTGTAGTTCCAAATGTTATCACTGGGATTTTGTTGGCACCTGCGGCCATTTCACGCTCAGCTTTCAGCTTCCAGAGCTCCTTGCAAACACAACGTGTTCTCATTTTAGCACTCCTTCATAATAAAGTCAGTATAGACATGTAATGATGGTTTCTAATGACCACATTACAACATTTTTTTGTCTGTTGTGAGAAAAATGAAGCCAAGAGTTTGGTGCATGTCAATGAATACAAACCTCACATGAATAAAAATCTATTTTTTAATATTTCAAAAGGGCACTGTTGCATGTCCAGATTTGTCTTTTGGTTTATCATTCCACAACGCTCTGCTGCTCAGTTTAGTATGTGCATTGCGTCCCACTTCAACTAAAAAAAGAAAGAAAGAGAAAAATGTTAAAAAAGTTGAGGCTGTTTGTTCCTGGCACCCAACAGCAATCCGACGTGCCTGGAATAAAGACTGGTAACCTTGTGAGAGCTAAACACATCCTCCGGGTGCCACAAGGAGGACAACAAAACACCAGTTTCTGGCTAAGGAGTGGGTTATTTCAGAGATGGGAATGGTGAAAAGGAAAAAAAGGTGGGATGAAAGAAGAAGAAAGAGGAGGGGAGTTTTAGATGGTGAGAAGTCTTACTTATACATGTACACACAAAAAATATCCAGAGGGACAGAACCCCCCAAGAGGATTTTACAGCTACATTCTGCCAGCCTTGAAGGCCAGGACCCTGTTAGTGCCACCTGTAATTGTGACTGAGGTTTATTCACCTGAATATGATCCAATCATCTGAGCCATTGTGAACAACATATATTAGAGATGGGGTGAGAGGTCATGGGGGGGGGGGGGTGTTATAAAGAAAAGTGGCTTCAACATCCTTTTGTTCCTCTCTAGTCTAACATCTGAAATGAAAGCAACTTGAACAAGATAAACAGAATCTGAAGAATCAACCACCAAATCAGCTCCATAAACCTGTCAAAAGATTCTAAATACAAAATTAAAATAAGCCAAGGACAAGAAAAATGTAATCTTTAATCATTCATCCTGTGTAATAATATAGACGAAGAGGTCAGTTTGCTGACTTACCTATATTTTAGATGTAAATTGAGCAGGGTTTGACTGACACAAATTTTCATCATAATTCACGGGTTCTCATCTTTTTCAAATCATTAATAATTCTTCTGTGACTCAGTGATGCGATGTAAAAGACAAATGAAACGTTAACTTATGTTGAATCAGCAGAACTGAATCATTTAATTAACAAATCATAAAAGTACATCAAACATTTGTATCGAGATTAGCTCTGATTTAGATTTCAATAATAATTAATAATTTGTCACATTTGTCATCTGTGTATGTTTCCCATACTTGACAGACGAAATTGGTCTTCTGCCTTTAACCCAACCACCACCAGGTGGTGCAGCGAGCAGCGTAGTCGCGCTCGGGGAGCTGGAGAATTAGATGTGCACTCATAGACACCCCAAGGTGTGTAGTGGCCGGGGCGCGAACCCGCGTCCTTCGGGTCCCAAGTCAAAAGCCCTGCCACTACACCATCTTGGCTCAAACAACTGTAGACAAGATTCAAATTGAAACAACAGACAAGTCAGTTTCTTATTTTAACTTTTCTGTAGGCACATTTACTTAAGAGTTTTAATAGCTTAGGAAAAACAAGTTTAGGAGGAAGAAATGGAATGAAAGATGGAAGTTTAAAAGAAGTTCCAAAAAAGCTAAGTCTGGTCCTCTGGACATTCAAAAAACAAAACAAAACAAAGCAAAAAAAACTGTAGAAACATTTCGTCTTTCGTCCGAAAGACTTCCTCAGTCTCCGGGTTCAACTGTCCCCCACTTACAATGCTGTTATTGCTAGTATCACTCAGCCCTCTGTGAATAGCAAACAACCATCAGGGTGTTAACGATCCATCGTCAGGCTGATGGTCCTCCTTGATCATGTGAGCAGCTGGTTTCGGCTGTCATCAGCCAACTGGTTGATCCACTGTGGGAGGGTGCTATTTATAAGACTGAGCTGAACTCAGCTTCTCAGACTGAGGAAGTCTTTCGGACGAAAGACGAAACGTTTCTACAGTTTTTTTTTTTGCTTTGTTTTGTTTTGTTTTTTGAATGTCCAGAGGACCAGACTTAGCTTTTTTGGATTTTTCTACCTGGATTATTGAGCATGCATCAGGGTATTTAAAAGAAGTTAATTATTTTGAATGAGACCAGGCTGACACTTTTTTCCAAACGAGTTCCAGCTGGACTTCCCGCACGCTCAGCAAACAATCAGCGACTCTTTACCTGGTGACGTTCACGTCTCTGGTGATAAGCGTGTAGAAGCAGTCGTGGACACTAACGGATTGTGTGGTCCAGTAGACGTCCAGTTGAACTTCAGCGCGTGTTTACTGATTCAACGATACGTGAAGCTCGCCTTTCCCGGCAGAAACAAGGCCACGTCCTGATTAGTTTCAAAATAAGACTTTCAGAAAATAAATTCTTTCAAAATTAGAGCTCTTGGCTTGAGTGAGTTACAGCAAAGCTGAGCTGTAACCCTGGCTGATAAACGTAGGTCTAATTGGCATTTGACCACAACGTTCAACCAGTTTCAGAGAAGAACCTAGTTTGAGTTCCCCCTTTGCACTGAAGCAAGACGGGAAGTTAGGGTTTTATGTGGAGGGCTTGACCTAGCCCAATTCACTCCGCTCATTGGCTGCTCACCAAAAACAAAGGAGTGACTTTGCAGTTCATAGAGTTGAAAATCTGAAGGACAGGCAGGAAAACTGTGTAGATAAACAGACAGCTGGAGTCACCAGTAAAGTGATTATTATGTCTAACTCATAGACAAAGCTGAGAAGTTTCACTTAACACATACCCTGAACTGTGCCATAGTTTTAAAGCACCATCGTACTGAAGAATAAACCAGCATAAGAGTGACAACTCATGTTAATACAGATTATCATAGAATGACAAAAGTTATTACTGTTGATCAATTCTGAATTAAACAAAGTAACAATTAAAGAGTAAAAAAGTCTCTTGTAGTTGATTTGTGTCTTTTGATTCAAGATAAATGTAAATAAAATAGTGTCCACTCGTCTTCTTGAGGGCCTCAGAAAAAGTGTACTACTAAGAGTTTTAGACACGAGGTTGTATCACTACACCTGCAACAACTATTGAACATTTTATTGATATCACATCAGAGTAATGAATTATGAAAACCTGGCTGCAGTCGTCTTCCAACTGTAATTGTAAAAACGGTTTAACATTAAAACACGATTGTCTTTGATCAGGGGAGTGGTGGTGCAGAGGTTAGAAAACACAAGCCTTTCATCAGAAGGTTGCTGGTTCGAAACCTGGACTGACATCGTCAAAAATGTGGGTGGGAAAGTTGAAGCCCAGCCAAGCACTGGGGTCCTGAGCAAGGCCCTTGACCCCCACCATCTGCCCCCCCCGGGCTCCGTAGATAGCAGCTCTCTGCTCCACACAGAGGGCTGTGGTAGCTCGGTGGTCTGTGGTTGTGTCAGGAAGGACATCTGGTGTAAAAACAATATCACCAAGTCTCTGTGCGAGTTAGTTCTCTGTGGTGACCCCTGTAGAAAAGAGTAGCTGAAAGAAGAAAGTCTTTGCTGTTTTTAATACACAGGTGGTCAGTAGTATTTACATCCGTAGGTGCACGGAGGCTGCCTGCTCTGAGCAGATGGTCATACATGTGCTCTTTGTTGAAAGAGCCCTGCTGTTGAGAGTTACCACACAAACACGGCTCATGTGGTCACATGGTCAGATACAGAAAGACGCTGCAGTTTCCTCCTGCCTCCATGGAGTCAGCCCAGTGCAGAACGAGAGCTCAGACAGTTAGAAATGACCAGTACGTCCCTGTTACTCTCTGAGCTGATTACTCAGTTTGACTGCAGCTGCATGTTGTTTTTCAAGGTCAAACAGGATAAAACTTTATCAGACAAAAGAAAGGGATAACCTATTTTTGAACCACAATGTTTTTTTCCCCTATAGTAGCATTTTTTTCATTTGAAAATCTTTTAAGTTTGTGCGCAAACAGCTTATTGCCTTTAGCAGAATTTAAATAAAAATAAAACACTACTGCAGGTATTTTCTTATATACAGTATATATTTTTTTTTTCATCTGCACCACAGATGTGAAGAGTAACTGACTGGTACTGATTCATGAATGCAGTTTTGGTATTAAGTCTGCAAGCATCTGTTTATTACGTCTTTGTACTTGTCAAAATGATCCATTAAGACTGCAAGACTGGTTTTTCTACAGCTGTTTTTTAAGTCCAGACTTTGGTCTGGATCCAGAACTGGTGTCTGCAAGCTGCGGCTCTGGAGCCACATGCAGCTCTTTGGTCCCACTTCAACGGCTCGTTCAAGCTTTGACCAAAAGTGACATAAAACTGAAGTTTATTGGTTGGTTTATTGATTGATTATTATTACTGGTTTACTGGTTATTTACCAACAACAAGAAATTGCTAGTTTTACCAGTTTCCAGGTCATTTCTAACATGCAGTAACAGTAAAACTTGTTGACTACATCATGCTAGTAGTTTGTTAGCCACTTCTTTTAGCTCATTTCCAGTCTTATGAAGTGATCTTTTACTCAAATCTACCAGTTATTTTATTATTTTTTTATTTTGGTTGGGGGAGGGGCAGATACCTTTAAGATAAGTTGCTGGAATAAATATGTTGAGTCAACATGATAACAATAAAAATTAAAGAAAAAAACAAGCTCAAAGTAAATGGAAGTATTTATTTTCATTTTAAAATTCAATTACATATCCAACAAACTGGCTCATTTTTACTTTATGCTTTATTACCTCATAATAGGATATTTTATGAATTGTGTCCACAATTAAAAAGAAAAGTCACATATGCCTGCATATTTGTGTTTGAATTTTCATAAAACTGGAAAAAAATATATATATTTTTTTTCTTCTTTATATAAATTCAGTCTTTTGTTTTGCCATAAAATATAAAAATATCTAAAAATTAATAATACTTTGATATTTTATTTTCAAAATACCATTTTCTGGCTGGAAACCCCCCCTCCATGAGGCTTGAAGTGGGCCATGGGCCACCAGTTGATAATCACATTTTAGCAGGTTTTGCAGCTCCATACACATTTTAGTTAGTGTGCAAAGGGGCAGAAATTGCTGTTTTGATTATAAAGTTTGCAGACCCCTGATCTAGAACAAAAAAAACAAATCAGTCTGGACCCAGTCCACTTCTTATACACCATGTCATTAGTATAATCCAATGAAGTTTATGTTTGTGACTGTTATAAGGATGGTGTGGCTCCCTGAGTGCACACAGACAGCTACAGAGAGAGAGGACACTGCGGGTAAGAGAGAACGTGTCCTGTTCAATTTGAGAAATGGATCACATGACTGAGAC
>JBBPBX010007735.1:50300-64398 GCA_038048925.1 Garcialebias charrua | reverse complement strand
GTAAGTCGGGGACTACCTGTATATATATATATATATATATATATATATATATATATATATATATATATATATATATATATATACATATATATATATATATATATATATATATTATACATACTAAAATAATCTTACCACTAGTATTACTATTCCTACTTTGTGGTTTTTTTACTTTTTACGGGGCTTCAGGGTACAGAACCACTGCAATAAATGAGGCACTACTTATTTCTAATGGTAGGGATCTTGATACACATCAGTATGTTAAAATGCCCTGATGCATGCTCACTAATCCAGGTACATAAATGTAACATGGTTGAGTCAGGTTCTCTGAACAGATTCTAATTCGTTGAAACGTTTCGTCTTTTATCCCAACGACTTCTTCAATCTGGGGAGCTGCAAGTGAACTCTGTCTTATAAACAGAAGGTGCTTTTTATAAGACTGCGGTCGTTTGCAGCTCCTCAGACTGAAAAACAAATGTTGACATAAGAGAGGAAACATTTCAATAAAGAAGAATCCGTCCAGAGGACCAGACTCAACCTTGTTAATGTTCAAATTTTCAGCTGACCCCCCCCCCCAAATAAATAAATAAATAAAAATACATAGCTTCAGAATCTTCCCAATAATATCTGTTTATGTATCTTTAATGAACTAGCAGCTGAAAATCTAGTTTTTTTTTTAATCCTGAAATTTCAATTGTACTGCTCTTATCTAATGGCATAATAGTCGGAGATCCTACAGATGGTGTCCAAAACTGGTCCTTGAGGGTCATTATCCTGCACGTTTTATTTGTTTCCCTGCTCCAACACACCTGACTGAATGATTAAATTACTTCTTTGTGATCTGCAGAAGCTTGTTAATCACTCATTAATTCAACCCAGGTGCATCGGAGCTGAGAAACGATGGAATCACGCAGGACTATGGCCCTAGAGGACCAAGTTTGGACACTTTACACAGACAGTTAGGACTACCAAAAGTATGCAGATAAATATCTCAGACCCAGAGGCGGTCCTAGCCTATTTGTCAAAGTCAAAGTCAAAGTCAACTTTATTGTCAGAACTGCAATATGTACAGGACATACACAGGACCGAAATTGCGTTTCTCTCAGTCCCTCGGTGCAACAGTAACCATCTAAACACTAAACACTAAAACATTTAATACACATAAGCATAAAATAGTAAAAAAGTGTAACACTGTCCTGAGTTTTTTCATAATAGTATAAAAGTATGAAAATTTACACCAACACTGAAACACCAAACACCCCTAAAACACCAAACACCCAATGAACATAAGCATAAAATGAAATAATAAAAGTGTAATACTGTCCTGAGTTTTTGCATAGTAGTATGAAAAGTATAAAAACGTAAATCTATAAAATAAACTGAAGTTTCTAGCGTTGACATTTGCAAAGAGTGGCACAGCAGCATATAAGTTAATGTACACAGTATATGTATGAGGTAGTTGATGTTGGTATAGAGGCAAAGTGGCATATGAAGTAAGGCACATAAGGCACATTTGGCATCCTTAGATAAGGCTAGTCAGAGAATGCTGTATATGTATCTGCAGTAGTGTAGATAAAAGTAGTGTAAATGTAAACAGTAGTAATAAATGTAAAGCAGTAGTAATAAATGTAAACAGTATTAATAAATGTAAACAGTGAATGTAAACAGTAGTATGACTATAGGCAGTAATGTAATACAAACATTAGTGCAAATATGAGAAGTAGTGCAAACTGAATGAACACATGACCGAGAGTTTAGTGAATAACCCGTTTGATGACACAGAGTCCAGTGTTAAAAACTTTGTGTTGAGTGGTAATGTGTGAGAAAGTTTTTTGTGTTAAGGCAGTTCAAATGGGAGGGGAGGCAGAGCAGGCAGAGTGTTTAGCATTCTGACTGCCTGATGAACAGAGCTGTCTCTCAGTCTGCTGGTACGAGCCTGGAGACTCCTCAGTCTCCTCCCTGATGGCAGCAGTCTAAAGCGGCTGTGTAGTGGGTGTGTGGGATCACCTGCCATGCGGTGGGCTTTCCGAGTGAGGCGTTTGCTGTGTAAGTCCTGCAGTGAGGGCAAGGAGGTGCCGACGATCTTCTCAGCTGCTTTCACGATGCGCTGGAGGCTCTTGCGGCAGGATGCAGTGCATGCACCAAACCACACAGTGATGCAGCTGGTCAGGACACTTTCTATGGCACCTCTGTAGAAGGTGCACATGATGGAGGTTGAAGCTCCAGCCCTTTTCAGCTTGCGGAGAAAGTAGAGGCGCTGGTGAGCCTTCTTCGCCAGTGCTGCAGTGTTTGGCGCCCTGTGCGAGCAACCCCAATGCCCCCCCCCCCTCGGCTAGGTTGCCAGTGGGGGTCCTCTCCCAGAAAATTTTGAATAAAATAGATGCCATTTCCTGCATTCTGGTGTATTTTAATAGGTTGTTCAACATCTAGTTTTACCTACATATATAAACTATTCAATAGGTATTTAGAGTTAATGGCAGAACAAGAAGTAGCCTGAGACAAACATGTACATACATTGTTTACATGGTTTGACTACTGTTGTTTAATCTGATTGTTGGAGATAAGGGGCAGATATAATAAGATTTATTCTTCTTTCTGCCACCTTTCATTTTTTTACATTTTGTACACTATCATTATGAGATTGCCTTGTATTGTTTCTTTTGTAAAAAAATGAACAAATTTAATAAACAAATTTAATTAATGTAGCATTAACACATTATGAACATTATTCAAGAATTGTTTCTATAAGAACATTATCAAATATTTTATATGAACAGTAAGATACTAGCAATAACATTATTGTGAGGTGGACAGTTGAACATGGAGGCCTCCACCTCTGTTTAATGATGGACGGTTTCTTTTCACAAAGATGGCCTCCTTTACTCCTCTCTCAAACCATCTGTATCAAGGAGGAACGATGACTGAGTTTGTCACAGCTCCTCAGACTGAAGAAGTCTTTTTGATACAAAGAAGAATCTGTCCAGAGGACTACATTTATTGAGCATCAGGACAATAATCTGTAAAGATTTAGCACATTTGATATGGAAAACACATTTTGACTTAACCAATTAATATATTTTCAATGGTAAAATATGCAGGCTTATTTCATATTACTTTCATACTATTCCCTTTCATTGCTTTATGTATTTATTATCTTACTTTTAATGATAACAATATAATGTCACTACTGTCGTTTAGAAAGTGTTTATATTGGAACTAATGCTTGTTTGTTCACACACAGTTAGAACAGCTCACCTGTTCCTTCATACTGACAGGAACAATCCCCTCATCACTCCTGACACTAAATCACGTTTAAAAAATTGTCATAACTGCACAAATCTCCCCTTTTTACAAAGACTTATGATCAATTCAGGCCAGTTTCATTAAAGGGTTAACATTTCAGGGCACTTTTCATATAGAGCAGGTCTTCATCCAGACTCATATAATATTATTTAAATTATTTAACAGTATGTTATGTCACAATGCTACACACCACAAAATTCATTGACTTGATAATTAACTTGAACGGTGTTTTGCAGCAAAATTCAACAGCATGTCTTACCTGTTTGATCTCTCATTAACAAACTGCAGCTGTTTGAGTGAAAAATGTGTCAATGTTTGCACATTTAGCTGTGTCTGTTTCCAGAGCCTCTCTCTTTTTAATCTTTCTCTTCACTCTTCCTCTCTTCCATCTTTCCACTGACCGCACGTAGTGTCACCTCCGTAAAAACGAAAGTGAAAGTGGAGGTGGGGCGGACGACCTGGGTTGAGGAAATGCACCCAGCAGCTGCTGCGGTGATTAAACTGAGGACATGTGAATAAATTAAGGGCGGGGCGGCCCAGGAGCAGCGCGGTAGTGTTCTGTGTTATGTTGTTAAAAACAAAATTTGTAAAAGATTTAAATAAATAAAAAAACGAGGAGCGGGGTCTCCTCTTATGCCTCCCCCTGCTGGATGGCGCCCTGTGCAGCCGCCGCACTGTTCGCACATGGGACGGACCGCCACTGCTCAGACCACATCTGAAGGTGATCTGAGACTAAAAGTTTTCATGTGCAATGAAACACTCCAGCGTTCATCATTTAGCCGTATCTGAATGCAATCCAAGTGCTCAGAACAGTTTGTAGTGACAGGCCTGAACAAGCTTTGTGCATCTTTTAAAATAATCACACATATTTTACCTGTGTTCCTGGCTGCCTCCTCCATTTTGCCTAAAAATGTTTGCTGCACGCTGCTTCGTGTTTATGCCTGAAACTTGTGCTCAAGTGCGTGTTTGTGTAGCTGTGCGTTCATGCACTGTGGAGGAGCCTCTGATTTACAAAACCTGACAGCTAACTGTGGGAAGAGCAGCAATTTTTAATGCATGGCATGCTAGCTATCCTGTCTTTTTTATGACTGACATGCTTTTTTAGTTTTTCATTTTTTTTGAGCTTGTGTCTGATTTTTCCGACAGAGGAGCAAGGTCACTGACACAACGTCACAAAAATGAAAAATGCTCTGTTCACTCTTTGTCCATTTTTTTTTTTACTTGCCTTGATCTCTACAAATCTTTATTCCAAAGTGAAAATCTCTGACTCACCGAGCGGCTGTACAGTAACTACTGACCTTTCCATCCATCAACATTGCATATTTATAGTAAACACTGGGTCAGCTGGTCTTTTTCCAGGCTTCATTTGGAAAGTCTTGGTGCTCACGTTGTCAGTGTAACCTCTTTTTATTCCTTGGTTGCACTGATCTCCTGTGTGGGCCTCTCATAGCATTGATGAGTCTGTTTGTACAGCTCCTTTTCCCAGCATCACTTCACATAGCTCCTATTTACAACCATTCTCTGTACGAACATTGACTTTTGTTTTATCTCTCCTCCATCTTCAATCAGCGAGCCATTTTAACACACAGCACAGTGCTAAAACCTTCTTTCACGTCCGGCAGTCAGATGATTCTGGCCACTATTAAATGCTTTTGAACAGCTGGAAACCTATATAACACATTCATTGATGAGTAATGTAGAAATTATGCTGAATGTTTTTATCTGTGGAGGATGTTAGCTGAAGTTTTAGCAAAATATCTCATGAACTAGCAGAGGAATTTTAATGAAACTTGCAGAAAGTAATGAGTGAATGAACATGAATGGAATTTAAAATGACCATTGACCATGGTAATATAAATATAGCTAAAACTCGGTAAATTTTGCAGATGTGGAGCTAAAATGTGGTGTGATGGTAGCTGAGAATCATCCCCAACACATACGCTAAGCGGTGAATTTTGTGAAACATCACAATACAGGTAATCCCTGACTTACGAGCGAGTTCCGTTCCTACGAGGTGCTCGTAACACGAAATCTCGTATGTTGGAACCCGAAACACGTGTTGCTCGTAAATCCAGATTTTCGGTCGTAAGTCGGAAAATTTATGCTAGCGCTACTACTAACACCCGTTTTTCACCACAAACGTTTATACTAGTTCATAAACATGCTCAGAAACTTGTTTCCAAACGGTTAGCTAACACACTTTCACTTAAAAACACATAAAAGTGCTGTATTTTCTGTATGTTCTTTACAAATTTACTGTTCGTTAGTGAGCTCGTATGTCCGGAACCTCGTATGTCGATGTGCTCGTAAGTCGGGGAGTACCTGTAGTGGGTTAACACAGAGAATAAGGACTGAGAAAAACAGACTCAAGTTCTTAGTCATTTAAAGTGGTTTATTTACAGTGATGAAATATTTAATGTACAACTGGGAACCTGGGAAACCTGGGAAAGGAGAGGAAGAGTCAGGATGACTGGAATGAGGGAATGGCAGCTAAGTACAGGTTGTTGGTTCCTTATAGGTAAGATGTGGCGTGGGGAGGAGGGCAGAGCATTCCAGGTAGATTAGGTCCAGGTCTGGAGAGCACAGGGGGAGCATGGATGTAAGTGGATGACAAGTGATTGGATGGTGGCACAACAGCTGAAGATGGGTCATGAGGAGGTTTACAAAGATCCAAAGGGAGGTATAGGAAGGGCAGATTCAAGGTAGGTGATGACTAGTGGTGCACTGATAAATCGGCTCCGATTTCCTTAATCTTGGGAGATCGGAGATTGGCCAATACTTACATGACAAACAGTCTATGGATTTTTTGAAGTTTTAACAACAATTGTCTAAACTTCATTTATGGTAAATGGTAAATGGAGCTTATTTATATAGCGCTTTTTAGCCCCCTATGAGGGGCCCCAAAGCGCTTTACAATACCAACCATCCACCCATTCATACACACATTCATACACCGGTAGCGGCAGACTGCCATGCAAGGCACCATCCAGTCCTACCGGGAGCAACTCTGGGTTAAGTGTCTTCCCCAGGGACACAACGACACATGGTGTGGGAAACAGGGATTCGAACCTCCAACCTTCCGATCGGGGGACGGCTGCCATTACCACTACGCCACGGCCGCCCTTTATATTTCAGAATACTACCTCATGGCCAGTTAAAACAAGTTTCTAGGATATTGTTCAAGGGTATGTTTTTCAATAAAACAAGATTGGAAAATTGAAGGTGCATAACGATCTTATAACACCTGGCAGCATTGATTATAAAACAAAATTGGCATTGGCCAAAATCGGAATCGGCAGGTCAGGCTTTTTAGAGATTGGTGGTCGGCCAGAAAACTGCAATCGGTGCACCCCTAGTGACGACGGCTCCATGACTGGAGACTCAGGAGGCAGGATCTGGATAGATTGTGAGGAAAACGCAAAGTAAGTTATTATCTTGGTTAGAGTAAGCACAAGGAGGCCAGTGGCACAAATACTGATGGGCATGTACTGGTAATGCTCCAGCAGGGAAGGGAGCTCTTCTGCAGCCTCTTCTACTCCTGGAGCATGTTAGCGAGATGATCCACAGCTGCTGCTTGTTGGTGCCACCCTGGACTCAGGAACCTGCAGAAAGAGCTAGAATCCTTCAACATCTTTGTTAAAACTTTGCCTAATCAATTACGAGTCAAGTCTGTCACACTGTTAGTAAAATATCTCAAGATGCACAAAATTGGTTTTAGTGAAACACTCAGATAGTAATCACTAAATGTACCTCTATGGCTGACTAACTTTTTGAGTCTCCCTACATCAAGACGGACATTACAGCTTTGTGACATAACACAATATTAGCCATAAGTCAGTCAGTTTTACAGACATAGAACTAACATATCATGATCATTGCTGAGGACCATTCACAACCCATAGTCTGACCGTTAGTCTAATTTCACCAAAACTTGCTATAACTCAGACCCTTTTAAGCATCAGCTGATTTTAGTTTAAAATGGTATAAAACGCAGTGGCCAATACGCATACATTTAAAGAAAGGCCTTTTACTTTATTTCTTGTAGCCATCAAGATGTGTGCATGTATGTGTGTTTCTTTCCATGTAACAGTGGGACTCTTCTTGTTGCAGCCTCAGGGGGTGATGGTTGAGCTGCTTGGGAGGGGCACTGCAGTATTTACCACCTGCTTTGAAATAAACCTTCTGTGCAACAGCGATAGTGTCATACGGAGTGAAATGGAAGTGATGCTTCTGCATTTCAATGGCTCCTGTTTTTAGACTAATCTTTTCGTGGCATTCCTACTTTTATTAGACTACCTACAAGTGGTGAGTGGGGAGGCAGAGAGAGGAGATGGAGAGGGGCTGACAGGCAACAATTGTCATGTTCATTTCTTTCTGACAACTTGCTGGCTTCCTGGGATATTTCCATTCAGACGACAAATAGACTCGGCTAATGTCCACGCCTCAGTTTCACTGCATGACGACTGAAAACCCTTCTTTATTTCAAAAACTAATATAATCAAAACATAAGTTTGATTTGAAATATACTGACATCTCTGTAATTTGTATTATCGCCTGGCCTGCCACCAATGGCAAAACATTATTCGCTCTTTGTCTGTGCTTGTGTGTGCCGTTTTTCTGAATTGTTCACAAAATATTTCTGCAACAGATTTAACTTTTGGCATCATCTTAACTTAAGATGGCACCTACAGCTAAGCAAACTTAACAAGTAAAAGCTCTAACTTACTGTGTAACTTACTAACTTATTTACTTATGAACATACAGTACTATGAATAACTTACTAACTTACTCTATATAGAGAGATATGGAGCTAAAATTTGGTGTGGTGGTATTTGAGACTAAATCCCAACATATACTCTGAGAAATAACTGACCCCACATTATATATTTTTAATTGCTTATAACTATTGTAGTCAAATCAGTCCATTTGTAAAATAGCTCATGAACCACAGGATAGATTTTCTTGAAAGTTTCAGAAAAAAAAAACAATTTCATGTACACATATAACTGATACATCTTTGGCAACAATTCACTTCAGGATGGCTGTCACACCCAATGGACCTTGGAAAACATCAGCATAGATTTAACTGAGACAGTTTTATGATAATTATGCTAAAATTTGTTGCGGTATTAATATAAGCACTTCCCCAAAAACATACATTGAGCAGAAGACACTGGGCAATATCTTAGAAAAAGCATTGACATTGACTGTTGGCATCAACTTAGTGTGTTTGTGTATTACACTTATGTTGACTAATGATGTAGCTTAGTGTGTTTGTGTTTACAGTTAGAAAAATTAAGTAGAGTTATTCATTTTGTGATGTAGTTTGTGTATTACAGTTAGAAAAATTAAGTAGAATTATTCATTTTGTGATGTAGTTTGTGTATTACAGTTAGAAAAATTAAGTAGAATTATTCATTTTGTGATGTAGTTTGTGTATTACAGTTAGAAAAATTAAGTAGAATTATTCATTTTCTGATGTAGTTTGTGTATTACAGTTAGAATGATGTAGTTTGTGTATTACAGTTAGAAAAATTAAGTAGAATTATTCATTTTGTGATGTAGTTTGTGTATTACAGTTAGATAAATTAAGTAGAATTATTCATTTTGTGATGTAGTTTGTGTATTACAGTTAGTAAAATTAAGTAGAATTATTCATTTTGTGATGTAGTTTGTGTATTACAGTTAGATAAATTAAGTAGAATTATTCATTTTGTGATGTAGTTTGTGTATTACAGTTAGAAAAATTAAGTAGAATTATTCATTTTGTGATGTAGTTTGTGTATTACAGTTAGATAAATTAAGTAGAATTATTCATTTTGTGATGTAGTTTGTGTATTACAGTTAGTAAAATTAAGTAGAATTATTCATTTTGTGATGTAGTTTGTGTATTACAGTTAGAAAATTAAGTAGAATTATTCATTTTGTGATGTAGTTTGTGTATTACAGTTAGAAAAATTAAGTAGAATTATTCATTTTGTGATGTAGTTTGAAGGTTATCATTGGTTGAACAAACTGTGAAATAAGGGGCAGATATAATAAGATTTCATCTTCTTTCTGCTCCTTTCATTTTATCCTACTTGTATTCTTGTATCTGATGAAATTGTCTTGTACTGTATTGTTCTTTTAAAATGAATGAATAAACATCAAATCAAAATCAAATCAAATCAAACCCTATCTGTCTGTTAGCAAAAAAAATATCTTAAATCACTGGACTGATTTCAATGAAACTCTCAAAAAGTAATAATGCATTATAGATCAACAACTGACTTACATTTGGAATAATCCTAATTGAAGATTGACACCACTGCTAAATATTCTCAAACACAAAAATTGCTTAACCTATTTTTTAAAATAAAGATTGAGCTATAATTGGGCGTGGTTGTAGCTGACAGTCATTCACGGCACATACTCCAAATAACAAATCATTTAAGATCACACGGCATACTGACCTTTTCAAGATTTGTCCAAAATGACTACACCTCAGTCATATCTCCACATAAGATTAGATAAGAAGTCTGAAATGAAAAGGCATTCCTTCACAGAATAATAGTCCTTTTAAATATCTTCCATATTAATATGACAAAGTTTTGCTGCAAAACTTACCAGACTCGAGTTAAAATCTACAAACTCTTGCAACAACATCCCATCTCTTTTTTTTTTGTTTTGTTGGTGTGCTCAGTTTTCTTCAGTATGCACTCTGTAGACATATTGTTAGCTTAAAACATACGGCTCTGCCTCACTAACTGGATGCACATCACACACTGACCCCCTGTGATGCTCCAAACTGCCTTGGGTGCGCTCAACAATAAGATGAGTAAGATGTAAAAATGAATTATTTCTGTCTCATTAAAAAAAAAAAAATCATTTCAGCCACCTTATGAGAGCCTAATGCCTCATGGGGAGAGGAAATTTGCGGAACATATATCCTCTCCTAACTGACATTCTGATTTTACACAGAAGCAGATTATTTTCCTTTAACCACGAGTGCCCTTGTCAAATTTAGCACAGTGTGCAGCATTCTGACCCAAATCCCTGCCCTCTTTGCCACGTGTGTGTTCCTCCTCTGTGATTAGTAAGCAGTAAAAAAGCTGTTTAAAGCCTATTTTAACCCCCGCGTTGGGTTTATTAGCTCAAATTCGATACCATGTTAAAGTTCATGAAACAGTAACATTGTTTTTAGCAAACATCTATGCTGTCTGATTAACATGTGCAGACATATACTGAAGAAATATCATGACAAGCTTGTGACTTAAGTTCTTTGCATTTTGTTTCTGCCATAAAATCCTCTTGTCTTTGTTGTTGGAAGCTCTTTGCTGATTCATCTCTTCAGAAGAAAAAAAAAGTTGTTTGTTCAATATATAAAAATATACTAAAAGAGTTTAAAAGTATAAAACTTTCATGAGTATGGCTTGAATTACCGGTACAAGTTAAATGCAAGGATAAAATATACATAAAAAAAAACCTTGAAGTAATGCATGTCACATCTTGATTCTTTTTCTTTCCACTTTTCCCTCTTCAGGGTCTCCACAGTGAGTCATCCTCCTCCATCTCACTCTGTCCTCTGCATCTTCTGTCCACACTCCAACTACCTCCATGTCCTCTCTAACTGCATCCATATATCTCCTCTTTGTCTTTTTCCTGGCAGCTGCATCTCTAACATCCTTCTGCCAATATACCCAGTGTCCCTTCTCTGGACATGTCCAAACATCTCAGTCTGGTCTCTCTAACATCATCTCCCAGTTGTTCAACCTGTTCTGTACCTCTGATGATCTCATTTATAATCTTGTCCATCCTTGTCACTCCTAAGGAGAACCTCAGCATCTTCATTTCTGCTACTTCCAGTTCTTTCTCCTGTCTTTTTGTCCATGTCTGTCTCCAGACCATACAACATAGCTGTTCTCACCACTGTCTTGAAAACGTTTCCTTTGACCTTTGCTGACACCCTTTGTCGCACATCACTCCTGAAACTTTTCTCCATCCACTCCATCCTGCCTGGACTCTCTTTTTCACCTCTTTACTACACTCTCCATTTTCCTGGACAGTGGACTTTAAATACTTGAGAGTCCTGCACCTTTGTGACCTCTGCTCCTTGTAGCCTCACTGTTTCGCCTGCCTCCCTCTCAGTCACAAACATCAAACATAAAATAAATATAAATACAAATTTCTTATAAAACAGTACAATGCCTCAATTTGCATCTAATAATCTGTTCTTTTGGTATTTTAAAATACATTTATGGTTAATGTTAATTGCAAAAGACACTAGGTTAAACATTTTACAACACCCAACCATATTGGAAAAACAGTTTTTCATATACCTTCAAAGATTATTAGAATTAAAAGGCTTTAGTGTCCATGTTGCTTCCAAACGCTTGTAAAGATGCTCACACGACACACAGAGGAGTGGATTAGGTTCCGTCTAAAGCACCAAGAACTGCAGCAAAATGCAGTAAAGCTGACAGGGAACAAGCTGTAAGTTTGCTGCTGAGTGTGATTCATTGGACTGTTGACCTTCCTTTAAGGGAAATGATGAACAACCTGGTATCAGACCCCAAGCATCAGGCCTAGCTCTCCCTCTCAGCTGTCTGCAGCTTCACCTTCAGCTCACATTCAATCACTCTGGCAGCCTTTGCCTGATAAATACCCACCATATGGCTACTTTCCTCACCTCTTGCTCCATCCTGCAAAACAAACAACTAAATGTCAATGCAACAGCAACTGTGCCAACCCATCCTCCCATAAGCACAATATCCCTTCAAATCTCCCCACCCTGCAACCCCTCACCCTCCCATAATAGCCTGCATTACTGCAGCTAATGGAGGAGATGACGGACAAATTGGTGCACCGTTGCCCTTGCTAAAGTACTTTGAGTTGAAAATGAATACTTGGGGTGCCTTTTATCTTATTTTCCAAGGAGACTTTAGAAAATAAAATGTTTATCAAGCTGTCTCTTGTATTTTCACTTCTGTTATTTTATAAACTTAGAACAAAGAGTAAGGGCATTTGTGTTTGGTTGATTACTTCTTTGTTGCAACATTGATTCTTGGCAAATAAAACTTATACCACTGGAAAGCCTGTTCAGTTCCTCTTAAATTGTGCCTCATTTCTTAGGAAAATGCATTTGTGGGTTGAGCAGGAGAGTTGAGGATGTGGGTTGTGTGCATGAAAAACAACAAATCTTCTCTGCTAATGTAAAGCAGTTTATTCTGATATTGACTGTTGTTTGGTGGTGTTTAGTGATTGGATGAACAAAGTCTGAAGAAACGAGACATAATAAGCAATTTAACAATTTGTTCATTTGACAAACAGGGGATTCTGTAACATATGGAAGAAGCCTATACAGCCACAACAACCTGGCACCACTACCTCATGCTTCCTACCAGCTTAGTGCACATGTGATGTAATCCCATTCTCAAGTAGCATTTGTTGTGAGTTTAATTCAATTCAGTCCAATTCAGTTAATTAGTGCCAAGTCACAGCAGAAGTCATCTTAGGGTACTGTACAAAAGCATTCACATATATACATTCATCCAGCTGACCTGGGGTCCTGGTTGCTTGGGATCTGCTGGAAGATCACTAACGAGAGATATTCTCAGTGGTGCCTAAGGGGACCTAGCTAGCTAATGGATTTTTACCAGCACAGAGCCGAGCTTCCACATTAGACATCCTCTCCTCCAAAGCTACCATAAAACTACATTTATTACAAGTACCATTATCGCTAAAGGAGGCAGAGGAATAGATGAAAATCTGACACACAGAGCAAGTGAGAACAGAAGAAGCTGGGAGAGTACCAGAAGCCATGCTAAGCTAACACTAGCAACCTAGCAGATTTCAAATACACCTAATAAAAACCAAGAAGTATTGAAAGAAAAAAACATGACAAGCACAATCCAACAGTAGAAAATAACTGTACAGAGGGTGTTTGTGTATTAGAATGTGTACATATGCAAAAGTTAGATAAAGCAAAAGATTATGCGAGCAAACTAATGACTCCAGCTGTGTAAACAGGAAGTGACCCAATATGCTTTACTGCAAGTCAATTGGTTGTGTTGGTCATTTTGGAATAAACAGTATACAGTATGCTCAAGCTTATCCCACAGGTGTTCAGGGGGGTTGAGGTGAGGACTGCAGGCAGAAAATTCTGACTAGGGATGCACCGATACACATTTTCTTTCTTTCGATCCGATCCCGATACTTAATTCTGGGTATCGGCTGATACCGATCTAGTTCCGATATCATCATCACGTGAGTTACACCATATTCTGTGACTACCATTTTAACATTGTGTGAGTTAAACCCAATGATGACACTCTGAGTGTCACAACAGGAAACACCCAAACTTTAATAGCACACAAGAGGCAGGTCTATATCACAAGCTATGTTTACATGGGCAAAATTTTGTGACCGGATTGAAATGTGCTCTGATTGCATAATTAAATAGTACTGTTTACATGGGCACAATCCGTTCAAGACGAGCGTTTACATGCAGCAGGCTTTTATTCTGACCAGAAGAACAGACATGCGCAGAGTGGTACACTCCCCCTTTAAAAAAAAAAAAGAAGAGGAAGTTGCTTTCGTGAAAACCACAGAAGAAGAAGTTACTTCCGGGACAAAAGTAAACAGATGCGCAAAAATTGGACCCGGCCAGATTGTAATGACGGCGATGGAGTTGTTACTGCACTACTGCACTCCCTGATAGAGCTACAGGCAAGCAACGCATGCTTTTAGTCTTTTCTATTCGCAGTATGAGAGCGCTGGGAAAGGAGGGGAGGGGTGCGCTGCCGCGCGCAGCGCA
>JBBPBX010007735.1:0-44413 GCA_038048925.1 Garcialebias charrua | reverse complement strand
ATATATATATATGTTAGGGATGTAACGTACACGTGGGTGTACCGAACCGTTTCGGTACGGCAAGTTCGGTTCGGTCCACCTGCGTACCGTTTCGGTTATTATTTTCACTCATTGAACGTTAATATATGCGCCGCGGAACAACATTTCCTGGGCGCGTTTCGGCACAGAGCTATTATCGCGCAGCACGTGCAGCATGCGAAGCATTATTTAGCCATTAGCTTCTCGCTGCGGTCTCCTGTTTGTGAAAGTTATGGTTTTCTTGTTAAAAGACGAGCGCACATTCAAAGCTGTGTGTGTGTGGACGTTGTTTCATGAAGATTGGCTCTGCAGCAGCAACACGTCTAACGTGAACACGCTTGAAACGACATCATCCGAACGTGAACGAAGAAACAGCAGCTGTTGCAAACAGTGCTAACAACAGCTGCATTTACCGGTAAACAACTTCATCAGGTAATTCAGAGCGGTCCAGAGCAATAACACAAACTGTATGAGTTTTTAAACCTCTGAATCCAAGTCTGAATTAGGGGTGCACCGATTTCAATTTTCTGGCCGATCACCGATTTTTAGAAAGTCTGACCTGTCGATTCCGATTTTGGCCGATACCGATTTTCAGGTGTGAAAAGGTCAAAATGCACCTTAAATTTTCCAATCTTACTTTATTGTAAACAAAGTTTAACCATAAAAAAATCAGTTCATTTTACTCTTTCACTTGTTACATTTTAAATTAATTTTTATTTTCATTTAAAAAAAAAAAAAAAAAAAAGATAATGCAGCATGTGTAACATTTTCAAGTCAGTGGGTAATAAGAAATAACACTCGCACAGGTAAGTTTGTCCTCACAGACTTATTCCAGTCACTTTTTCATTAGTGGCAGGTTTTTCTTGATGAACAAAAGCATTTCTGCTTTGTCACCAGACAGGCGACTTCTTTTCTCATCTACTACATGTCCAGCCAACTAAACAGGCGCTCGCTTTCAATGCTTGTGCATGGGGCAGAGAGATAGGTTTGGGCAATAGAGCAAGATGAGGGAAACGATTTTCATTGATCCTCCAGTAGACCAATGGGTCCTGGCTCCTTTCAACAGGATCCTCCGATAGGTAGGCTGTTGCTCCTTTTCAATGTTCTCCTTTAAGATTTGGTCAGCCACTGGCCAAAAGGATGGCCCAGCACAGAAGATCAACATCATCAGGTCAGGACTCTGCAGTCTACACTCATCTCCAGGCCAGCGGTCACTCTTTCAGGGATGAAGATGTTCACATCCTTGATAGAGAGGAACAATGGTTTGAGAGAGGAGTAAAGGAGGCCATCTTTGTGAAAAGAAACCGTCCATCATTAAACAGAGGTGGAGGCCTCCGGGTTCAACTGTCCCCCACTTACAATGCTGTTATTGCTAGTATCACTCAGCCCTCTGTGAATAGCAAACAACCATCAGGGTGTTAACGATCCATCGTCAGGCTGATGGTCCTCCTTGATCATGTGAGCAGCTGGTTTCGGCTGTCATCAGCCAACTGGTTGATCCACTGTGGGAGGGTGCTATTTATAAGACTGAGCTGAACACAGCTTCTCAGACTGAGGAAGTCTTTCGGACGAAAGACGAAACGTTTCTACAGTTTTTTTTTTTTTTTCCATTTATAGATGGCCTCCCTTCACACCTTATAGCCATCCTCTCACTCCAATATTTTTTTTTATTTTATTTTTTTTTTATTTTTATTTTTTTTATTTTTTTTTTTTATTTTTTTTAATAGAGAAAGAAAGAAAAGAGAAAGTGAGACAACAAAACAAAACAACAAAACAACAATTGTCCACAGAAAGAGCACAAGGCAAACACACCAAACCTCCGTCCACAATCCTGCAAAGCACATGACAGAACACAACAACGAAACATACAAGCATAAAGACTGATAATATTCATGACCTTGCAAATATTTCTATAAATACACATACCCATACCTACAAATATATATACAATATACATACATATATATTTATATTCATTTATATACCCATCTACATACATCTACTATACATCCCTGCATCCATTTGTGTGTGGTTGTGAGCATGCATAAGTGAATGAGGTTCCTCCAATAGAACATTTAGTAGCGACTGTGAAGCATCAGAGACCCGTCCCCCCAAAGCCCGAGACAGACGAAGGGGCGATCAAAGCCCAAGACCCCAGGAAGGACCCCGAGCCCATTAAGCCACGCTTTCGACCGCAGATGCTCACTTTCCATGTTTGTGAACACTTCCGGTGGATTCTTCTTTGTTGGTTTTAAGTGGGTGGCTTCTTCTTCGTTGATGTTTGGCGGGCGGCTTCAACTTCCGGTTGGCGGACTAGGCATCAAAAATAGGAATCGAAAATAAATATTGCGAACGATTCTGGGAAAACCGGACAATTGGTTCCAGTTACAAACGCTTCTCGATCCTTGATGCCCAACCCTATTTGGGACGATAACTGGTAGGTAATACAGTATCTTTGCCTGGTTTTAACAGGAGACTAATGTTGGCAGAATTTATATTTTTTGGAAGTCTGTTATTTTTCTCAGTTTCCTGCAGCATTTTGTGAAATAGGGGTCCCAGGATATTCCAGAATTCTTTGTATAACTCTGCTGGAAATCCATCTGGACCTGGAGCCTTTTTATTGGACATGTTTTTGAGGGCTTCCTGGAGTTCCGCTGGTGTCAGTGGTGAGTCCAGCTCCATTGCTTGACTATCTAATAATTTAGGAAGTGTTATTTTATCCAGGAATTGATCAATTTTATTATCTGATGGGTTTATCTGGTGTGAGTAAAGCTTTATAAAAATCTTTGAAAATGTTGTTTATTCTTTCCAGATTATAAACTGTATTTCCAGTCAAGTCTTTAACACCAACTATAGTTGTTTTTTCCTTATATATTTTGAGCTGTTTTGCTATAAAACTACCTGACTTATTGCTTTATTCAAATGTTTCGATTCTAAGTCTTTGTATTGAGAATTGAGTTTTTTGTTAATAAGTTCATTTAATTCTAATTTTGCTTTACACATTTTATCCAGCATTTCTTCATCTTGAGAGGCTTCTATCGATTTAATGGTTTCTTCTAATTCCTGAATATGTTTATTTTCTTTTTTTCTTATGTGATGAGAATGAGATTATTTTACCTCTCATCACTGCTTTCCCTGCCTCCCAGAGAACAGATACTGATGTTCCATGCAAGTCATTATACTCCAGATATGAAGCCCACTCTTCTGTAAAATATTTGATAAAATCTTCATCCTCAAGCAATGATGTATTAAATCTCCAGTTTATACTTTTTGGGATTTATTTTCTGTTTACTAGCGTTAAAAGAGACAGGAGCATGATCACTGAAAGCTATAGGGCGTATCTCAATGTCTGAGATGTCTGTCAACAATGAGCTGCTGACTAAAAAAATAATCCAGATGAGAGTAAGAGTGATGGACCTGTGAGAAGAAAGTATACTCCCTACGGTTCAGGTGAAGAGATAGCTATGCATCGCAAAGTCCATAATCACTCATGTACTGTTAAAATCAAAAAAGGCGTTCAATACAGGATCAACTGGACTTTATTTGTTGCAGAAAACGTTTCGACTTCTGTCCAGAAGTCTTTTTCAATTCTGATCCTGTATTGAACGCCTTTTTTGATTTCATCATGTCCTGGACGACTGAGAATCTTCACCAGCACATGTACTGTTAACTATATTTATGGACTGCCAACTGCGCTGAGTTCCTGCTCTACTACATCTGTCTAATTCTTCATTTAGACTAAAGTTGAGGTCACCTCCAAGTATAAGTGAGCAATCCAAGTGATCAAACAGTACTGAAAAAAAATCATGAAAAAAGAGGTGTCATTAACATTTGGGCTATATATGCTGACAATACACAACTTATGGTTATTTATACAACGTTGTATTATTAAATATCTACCCCCTGGGTCTGTAACTGTGTCTAGTACTGTAAAATTAACATTTTTGTGTACTAATATTGCCCTTTGTCTTGAGTTATAGCAGGCACAAAACACATTAGAAAACTCAGGTGATTTAAGATAATTTGCAGTTGTCATAGATTTATGAATCTCTTTTAAAAGACATCTGCCTGTAGTCTTTTAAGCTGGTTAAAAAATTCCTAATCTTTTTTGTTGAGTACTGGTTCCATTGACATTCCAAGCCACAAACCTTACGCCAAAAATACACTACACGCGGCTCCGCCCCGCTCCGCAGGTCGCAGCTGTGCGAGTCCAATTTCCACTTCCTTCGCTCAGCTCAGGTCCGACTGGATGCGCCGCTCCGAGACGCATGCGCGGGAATTGCGAGATCGCGCGATAAATCAAGTGATAAATAAGTAAGTCAGAACAAAACAATTCACTCGGTGGAAGAAGGAGAACAACTGTAGATACTGCTGCCTTGATATTCTCTCGTAAATGAGCTACAGGACATGGTTTGAGCAACAGGAAGTGATGTATTACATTTCAGAATAAAATACTTTATTTATTTCTTGTATTTCTTTTTATTTCTTGTATTGCGTTTGTAGGCGTAGTCATAAATGATAGTTTGACAGCATTTTTGTACAAATAAATCCGTATAGAGCTAGGATTAGTCCGCCCGTGGTGATTTTATTTTGTAAATACGGAAGTTGTGCTCGTTCCTTTTCCTGTTGGTGCGACGTAATCTTCAAAAGTTGACTCCGGCACAGCTCCGTCATCCGGCAGAAATAGAAAAATTTCTAATTTTGACGGACTGCCGTCCGCTCTCCGCAGCTCGCCGCCGCCGTGCGGAGCCAGTGTAAATTCTGTCATTGATTATAATGGGTGCGTATTTGCTGCGGAGGTCGGACCGGAGCGGGGCGGAGCTGCAACGCGTGTAGTGTATTTTTGGCGTTACTGTGCCCATAGTTGTTCATGAGTAGCTAAAGTTGACCAGCGCATGTCACTAAAGATACAAACGGATCCAGAAATAAATCAGAATTAATGCTTGAGCTTGCCTGTTTAGATGTTTAGAAACAGTGATGTTGGAAGTGGAAAGGTACAAGAAAATAGAAGATATTGGTTGAGCGAGAAATGAGAAGATATTGGTTGAGCGAGAAATGAAAATTTATAAAGTTCTCTTATGAGGCGTGTGTGTGTGTGTGTGTGTGTGTGTGTGTGCGTGCGTGTGTGTGTGTGTGTGTGTGCGTGTGTGTGTGTGTGTGTGTGAACTAACATTGTTCTTAATGTTCATGTGTTTCAGTGGTTCCTGCCTGTTTGGTGCAGATGAAAGAAGAAGCTCATCAAGATTGAAGGCCAGATGTGGACCAGCAGGACCCAGAGCCTTTTATCATAGAGTGGAAGAGAAGACCCTTGGATCAGTCTGGTGGGATACCAGCTCAGTATGTAGGAGACCGATATCAGGTTCTAGGTTCCTTGGAGGAGTGAGGAGTTTTTTTTTAGTTTTTTTTTTTACCATGAACCCAGATCTAAAGAGTCACGAAGACACTTTCAGCTCTTCAAAAACTGACGTTGACAAGAACAGTGAAGGGGACGGTGAAATGACCAATTCTGACTCTCCGCTAAAGAACTCCTCAGACTCTGAATCAGAATGTGAAGACAGTATGAAAGACTGGAAGGAGAGCAGGGCTCTTGAAACAGAGGTAAAAACTGTCAATAAATGTTTGAGCTGCACTGAGTGTGGTAAGCAGTATGTCAGTAACCGGAGTCTTCAAAGACACATGACAAGTCATTCAGGAGTGAAGTCTTCAAGCTGTCTGCTTAATAAGAAATGTGTTGGAGAGAAGAAAAATGTAGTCACATAGGAAAGTCCAGGCAAGGCCTAAATCAATAAGCTGTGATGATTGTGGTAAAATATTTTCTTTCAAGTCACAGCTAAACACTCACATGAGAGGCCACACAGGTGACAAACCATTTCCTTGTGATGTTTGTGGCCAAAGATTTAGTCAGAAGTCACATTTAAACTCACACATGAGAGTACACACAGGAGAAAAAACATTTCCTTGTGATCTTTGTGGACGAAGATTTAGTCGGAAATCAATTTTAAATTCACACATGAAAGTTCACACAGGAGACAAACCGTTTCCTTGTGATCTTTGTGGACAAAGATTTAGACAGAATTCAAATTTAAACTCGCATATGAAAGTCCACACAGGAGACAAACCATTTCCTTGTGATCTTTGTGGACAAAGATTTAGTCACGAGACAAATGTTGAAAAACACATGAGAGTCCACACAGGGGAGAAACCGTTTCCTTGTGAACTTTGTGGACAAAGATTTAGTCAAAAGGCCCATGTAAACAGTCACGTGAGAGTCCATACAGGGGAGAAACAATTTCCTTGTGAACTTTGTGGCCAAAGATTTGGTCGGAAGGAAGAAATAAAGTCTCACATGAGAGTCCACACAGGGGAGAAACCTTTTCCTTGTGAACTTTGTGGACAACGATTTAGTCATAAGCAAGTTTTATACAACCACATAAGAGTCCACACTGGGGAGAAACCGTTTCCTTGTGAACTTTGTGGACAAAGATTTAGTCAAAAGACAAATTTAAAAACACACATGGGAGTTCACATAGGAGACAAACCGTTTCCTTGTGATATTTGTGGCCACAGATTTAGTCATAAGACAGATTTGAACAATCACATGAGAGTCCACACAGGAGAAACCATTTCCTTGTGAACTTTGTGGACGAAGATTTAGTCAAAAGAGAAATTTAAAAACACACATGGGAGTTCACACAAGAGACAAACTGTTTCCTTGTGAACTTTGTGGACAAAGATTTAGACAGAAGTCACATTTAAGCTCACATATGAGAGGCCACATAGGAGACAAATCATTTCTTTGTGATCTTTGTGGACAAAGATTTAATCATAAGATATATTTAAAGGCACGGTCTGCGATATCTGGAACACGCTGGCACTTAGGAAAATTTTGAACAGAGACCTTTCTCCCTCCTCCCCCTTGCACTCTGGGTGACCTGCAACTCCGCCTCCTTAGCTCCTCCTCCACAGCTTGGCCTCTCGTGAACGCGCATGCATGTAAACAGTTGTAATGGCGTAGGCGCAGTCACCGGTAAGAGGATGGACTATTTCCTTCTCAAATCTTTGCGTATTTGTAATAAAGTATCGTAAATTATGTATAACCCTTTCAATAAGTTATGTTATATTACTTTGCTGCAGTGTGTGACATTTTATCTGTGTTACGCATCTAGAGTTTTGAAACATTGTCGATGGTCTTCAGACGAGGAATTTACACCCAGAGGGACCTACGGTCCGAAGAAGAGGAAGCTTGCTGCGTGCTGGAGACACTCCGCTCCTGAGAAGTCAAACCTGGGTTGATGCACTCCACCTGGACTTGTTCAGATTCTGGTTTTGTTACATAATGAGATTCGATGCTCACAGGGGGAGATGATGAAAACAAACAGTTCTCATAGTCACCATGTTTTCATGCAAACATTAAATTGATGATTCTTCATGAACATGCAGTGAAATCAGTTTCTATTTGAAAGAACACAGCAACAAAATCTTTGTTTTTTTATTGATTTAGTTTATTAAAGCTGGGGTATGTAGCTTTTTTTATAAACATATTTCTTCTCTGTCACTATCTATCTATATATATAGTATATATATAGTATATATATAGTATATATATGTATATATATATACTATATATATAGATATATATATATACTGTATATACAGTATATATATACTATATATATAGATAGATAGTGACAGAGAAGAAATATGTTTATAAAAAAAGCTACATACCCCAGCTTTAATAAACTAAATCAATAAAAAAACAAAGATTTTGTTGCTGTGTTCTTTCAAATAGAAACTGATTTCACTGCATGTTCATGAAGAATCATCAATTTATTGTTTGCATGAAAACATGGTGACTATGAGAACTGTTTGTTTTCATCATCTCCCCCTGTGAGCATCGAATCTCATTATGTAACAAAACCAGAATCTGAACAAGTCCAGGTGGAGTGCATCAACCCAGGTTTGACTTCTCAGGAGCGGAGTGTCTCCAGCACGCAGCAAGCTTCCTCTTCTTCGGACCGTAGGTCCCTCTGGGTGTAAATTCCTCGTCTGAAGACCATCGACAATGTTTCAAAACTCTAGATGCGTAACACAGATAAAATGTCACACACTGCAGCAAAGTAATATAACATAACTTATTGAAAGGGTTATACATAATTTACGATACTTTATTACAAATACGCAAAGATTTGAGAAGGAAATAGTCCATCCTCTTACCGGTGACTGCTCCTACGCCATTACAACTGTTTACATGCATGCGCGTTCACAAGAGGCCAAGCTGTGGAGGAGGAGCTAAGGAGGCGGAGTTGCAGGTCACCCAGAGTGCAAGGGGGAGGAGGGAGAAAGGTCTCTGTTCAAAATTTTCCTAAGTGCCAGCGTGTTCCAGATATCGCAGACCGTGCCTTTAAATATATCTTATGATTAAATCTTTGTCCACAAAGATCACAAAGAAATGATTTGTCTCCTATGTGGCCTCTCATATGTGAGCTTAAATGTGACTTCTGTCTAAATCTTTGTCCACAAAGTTCACAAGGAAACAGTTTGTCTCTTGTGTGAACTCCCATGTGTGTTTTTAAATTTCTCTTTTGACTAAATCTTCGTCCACAAAGTTCACAAGGAAATGGTTTCTCCCGTGTGGACTCTCATGTGATTGTTCAAATCTGTCTTATGACTAAATCTGTGGCCACAAATATCACAAGGAAACGGTTTGTCTCCTATGTGAACTCCCATGTTTGTTTTTAAATTTGTCTTTTGACTAAATCTTTGTCCACAAAGTTCACAAGGAAACGGTTTCTCCCCAGTGTGGACTCTTATGTGGTTGTATAAAACTTGCTTATGACTAAATCGTTGTCCACAAAGTTCACAAGGAAAAGGTTTCTCCCCTGTGTGGACTCTCATGTGAGACTTTATTTCTTCCTTCCGACCAAATCTTTGGCCACAAAGTTCACAAGGAAATGGTTTCTCCCCTGTATGGACTCTCACGTGACTGTTTACATGGGCCTTTTGACTAAATCTTTGTCCACAAAGTTCACAAGGAAACGGTTTCTCCCCTGTGTGGACTCTCATGTGTTTTTCAACATTTGTCTCGTGACTAAATCTTTGTCCACAAAGATCACAAGGAAATGGTTTGTCTCCTGTGTGGACTTTCATATGCGAGTTTAAATTTGAATTCTGTCTAAATCTTTGTCCACAAAGATCACAAGGAAACGGTTTGTCTCCTGTGTGAACTTTCATGTGTGAATTTAAAATTGATTTCCGACTAAATCTTCGTCCACAAAGATCACAAGGAAATGTTTTTTCTCCTGTGTGTACTCTCATGTGTGAGTTTAAATGTGACTTCTGACTAAATCTTTGGCCACAAACATCACAAGGAAATGGTTTGTCACCTGTGTGGCCTCTCATGTGAGTGTTTAGCTGTGACTTGAAAGAAAATATTTTACCACAATCATCACAGCTTATTGGGCCTTGCCTGGACTTTCCTATGTGACTCTACATTTTTCTTCTCTCCAACACATTTCTTATTAAGCAGACAGCTTGAAGACTTCACTCCTGAATGACTTGTCATGTGTCTTTGAAGACTCCGGTTACTGACATACTGCTTACCACACTCAGTGCAGCTCAAACATTTATTGACAGTTTTTACCTCTGTTTCAAGAGCCCTGCTCTCCTTCCAGTCTTTCATACTGTCTTCACATTCTGATTCAGAGTCTGAGGAGTTCTTTAGCGGAGAGTCAGAATTGGTCATTTCACCGTCCCCTTCACTGTTCTTGTCAACGTCAGTTTTTGAAGAGCTGAAAGTGTCTTCGTGACTCTTTAGATCTGGGTTCATGGTAAAAAAAAAAACTAAAAAAAAACTCCTCACTCCTCCAAGGAACCTAGAACCTGATATCGGTCTCCTACATACTGAGCTGGTATCCCACCAGACTGATCCAAGGGTCTTCTCTTCCACTCTATGATAAAAGGCTCTGGGTCCTGCTGGTCCACATCTGGCCTTCAATCTTGATGAGCTTCTTCTTTCATCTGCACCAAACAGGCAGGAACCACTGAAACACATGAACATTAAGAACAATGTTAGTTCACACACACACACACACACACGCACACACACACACACACACACGCACGCACACACACACACACACACACACACACACGCCTCATAAGAGAACTTTATAAATTTTCATTTCTCGCTCAACCAATATCTTCTCATTTCTCGCTCAACCAATATCTTCTATTTTCTTGTACCTTTCCACTTCCAACATCACTGTTTCTAAACATCTAAACAGGCAAGCTCAAGCATTAATTCTGATTTATTTCTGGATCCGTTTGTATCTTTAGTGACATGCGCTGGTCAACTTTAGCTACTCATGAACAACTATGGGCACAGTAACGCCAAAAATACACTACACGCGTTGCAGCTCCGCCCCGCTCCGGTCCGACCTCCGCAGCAAATACGCACCCATTATAATCAATGACAGAATTTACACTGGCTCCGCACGGCGGCGGCGAGCTGCGGAGAGCGGACGGCAGTCCGTCAAAATTAGAAATTTTTCTATTTCTGCCGGATGACGGAGCTGTGCCGGAGTCAACTTTTGAAGATTACGTCGCACCAACAGGAAAAGGAACGAGCACAACTTCCGTATTTACAAAATAAAATCACCACGGGCGGACTAATCCTAGCTCTATACGGATTTATTTGTACAAAAATGCTGTCAAACTATCATTTATGACTACGCCTACAAACGCAATACAAGAAATAAAAAGAAATACAAGAAATAAATAAAGTATTTTATTCTGAAATGTAATACATCACTTCCTGTTGCTCAAACCATGTCCTGTAGCTCATTTACGAGAGAATATCAAGGCAGCAGTATCTACAGTTGTTCTCCTTCTTCCACCGAGTGAATTGTTTTGTTCTGACTTACTTATTTATCACTTGATTTATCGCGCGATCTCGCAATTCCCGCGCATGCGTCTCGGAGCGGTGCATCCAGTCGGACCTGAGCTGAGCGAAGGAAGTGGAAATTGGACTCGCACAGCTGCGACCTGCGGAGCGGGGCGGAGCCGCGTGTAGTGTATTTTTGGCGTAAGGTTTGTGGCTTGGAATGTCAATGGAACCAGTACTCAACAAAAAAGATTAGGAATTTTTAACCAGCTTAAAAGACTACAGGCAGATGTCTTTTAAAAGAGATTCATAAATCTATGACAACTGCAAATTATCTTAAATCACCTGAGTTTTCTAATGTGTTTTGTGCCTGCTATAACTCAAGACAAAGGGCAATATTAGTACACAAAAATGTTAATTTTACAGTACTAGACACAGTTACAGACCCAGGGGGTAGATATTTAATAATACAACGTTGTATAAATAACCATAAGTTGTGTATTGTCAGCATATATAGCCCAAATGTTAATGACACCTCTTTTTTCATGATTTTTTTTCAGTACTGTTTGATCACTTGGATTGCTCACTTATACTTGGAGGTGACCTCAACTTTAGTCTAAATGAAGAATTAGACAGATGTAGTAGAGCAGGAACTCAGCGCAGTTGGCAGTCCATAAATATAGTTAACAGTACATGAGTGATTATGGACTTTGCGATGCATAGCTATCTCTTCACCTGAACCGTAGGGAGTATACTTTCTTCTCACAGGTCCATCACTCTTACTCTCATCTGGATTATTTTTTTAGTCAGCAGCTCATTGTTGACAGACATCTCAGACATTGAGATACGCCCTATAGCTTTCAGTGATCATGCTCCTGTCTCTTTTAACGCTAGTAAACAGAAAATAAATCCCAAAAAGTATAAACTGGAGATTTAATACATCATTGCTTGAGGATGAAGATTTTATCAAATATTTTACAGAAGAGTGGGCTTCATATCTGGAGTATAATGACTTGCATGGAACATCAGTATCTGTTCTCTGGGAGGCAGGGAAAGCAGTGATGAGAGGTAAAATAATCTCATTCTCATCACATAAGAAAAAAAGAAAATAAACATATTCAGGAATTAGAAGAAACCATTAAATCGATAGAAGCCTCTCAAGATGAAGAAATGCTGGATAAAATGTGTAAAGCAAAATTAGAATTAAATGAACTTATTAACAAAAAAACTCAATTCTCAATACAAAGACTTAGAATCTAAACATTTGAATAAAGCAATAAGTCAGGTAGTTTTATAGCAAAACAGCTCAAAATATATAAGGAAAAAACAACTATAGTTGGTGTTAAAGACTTGACTGGAAATACAGTTTATAATCTGGAAAGAATAAACAACATTTTCAAAGATTTTTATAAAGCTTTATACTCACACCAGATAAACCCATCAGATAATAAAATTGATCAATTCCTGGATAAAATAACACTTCCTAAATTATTAGATAGTCAAGCAATGGAGCTGGACTCACCACTGACACCAGTGGAACTCCAGGAAGCCCTCAAAAACATGTCCAATAAAAAGGCTCCAGGTCCAGATGGATTTCCAGCAGAGTTATACAAAGAATTCTGGAATATCCTGGGACCCCTATTTCACAAAATGCTGCAGGAAACTGAGAAAAATAACAGACTTCCAAAAAATATAAATTCTGCCAACATTAGTCTCCTGTTAAAACCAGGCAAAGACACTGTATTACCTACCAGTTATCGTCCCAAATAGGGTTGGGCATCAAGGATCGAGAAGCGTTTGTAACTGGAACCAATTGTCCGGTTTTCCCAGAATCGTTCGCAATATTTATTTTCGATTCCTATTTTTGATGCCTAGTCCGCCAACCGGAAGTTGAAGCCGCCCGCCAAACATCAACGAAGAAGAAGCCACCCACTTAAAACCAACAAAGAAGAATCCACCGGAAGTGTTCACAAACATGGAAAGTGAGCATCTGCGATCGAAAGCGTGGCTTAATTTTAATAAAATGACCAGTCAGCTCAGTGCAGCACTTGCAATAATTTTATATTGTACAAAGGAGGGTGGAGAAGTAAAAAAGTGTCCCGTCTCTGATGCGCTCTGCCGGATTATTTTCTCTTCCTCCAGGTCAGACCCTCAGAAGTAACAGAGTGGTGCTCTGCCTGACTGTTTTCGCTGCCTCCTTCTCCGGCTCCATCAGGTAAATAAAACTATAAACTACGTCTCATACCAACATTAAGGCAGCTAACAAGTTATACTCCACTTAAAGCGGTAGGTCAACTCAGATACAAGCACGATGCTAATGTTAGCTTGTATTATTTTCTTAGACAAACGACCTGAAATGGCTAATAATGTTAGCCAGGCTCCAAGGTGTTCACCACAGCGTCCAAGGGAAGTATGTTGGTGTAACTGAATGAAGAGTGACAGAACGGTTACAGCATATGTTGTGAAAAGGTTGCATCCCTTTTTAGATGTGGAATCACCAACCTTTAGGTTAGTTAGGCAATAACAATAGAGCTAATCATTGTCCATCCTAAGCTAACGTTACAATAACAGGGACATGTTTGTTTATATATTTGCAAGGACATGGTGAAAACATCAACCCAAGTACACACCACCTACCATGGACCACTTGTCAAATAAATTAATCCCATCTTGTTATAAGGTGGAGAAGAACTGCTCTGCTCTTTAAACAGAAGATGGATGACGTGTCTGGAAGCAGATCCAGAGAAAGATTATTGAGCAGGTGAAATGTCATTCATGCACAACTGTCCTTTCTGCTTTTAAAATCTGAAATCTAAATACTAGTAATGTTCTTTGTGGTCAACAGAGGAAGACTGTGGAGATGATGGAGTCACCATGCAGTCTGAGGAAAGGCCTGAGAATGAGGGAGTGGAGGATGAGGAGGAGAGTATAAGTGTATGATAGCTGAAATTATATACATTCTCAATCTTAATAATGCTCATGCCTTTAATCATCCCTTGTTACTGATAATACTGATGAACCTGTTGTTTGTTGAGGAACCACCTCCCTGCAGTCTGTCCAGAAAGTCTCCACTGGATGAGCTTTTTGTTGAGGAAGAGGCACAATGTAATGTCACAGCTCCATGTCCATGAAGAAACAAGTGGAGAGAGGGCTGCAGATGTACCAGGACATTCCACCAGCTGTTCTGTCTGAGGACCCTGCTGCTGTGGTGGAACCAACACAAGACTTATCCTTTGCTGTCAGATCTTGCATTCTCACATTTGTGTTCATGCTTCTTCCACACCCAGCAAACGTGTGTTCTCCACTGCAAGAGACACTGTTTGTCCAGAACACTCACACATACTGCCTGAGAAGCAGATATGAACATTTTCCTCAACAAGAACCGTTTCTGATTTTATACTGTACCTGCTGCTAACCTGGACTGGATTGTACAAGTTGCTCTTTTTTATAATAATAATAATATAATAATAATAATAATAATAATAATAATAATAATAATAATAATAATAATAATAATAATAATAATAATAATAATAATAATAATAATAATAATAATATAATAATAATAATTTAGTTTATTATTCTGCAGCAGGTGAGCCCATCAGTGGGAGCTCAGTAACATGACTGCAGCATCACACACTGGACATGTGGAAATGTGTTTCCATGAAGTTTTCAAACATAAAGCTCTCCTGAAAAAGTGTACCCCTGTGAAAAGACAAACAAGCGACTTTACTTTCAAAACAAGCCCAAGAAACCGCAACAACGTCTGCACAGCTCAGGACGTGTCTCTGTACATTTAACTCTGACAGTCAGAAACAAAAACGTACAGTCATTGGGTTTAACCGCCATCATCCTGCCTTATTTATGTCTGTGTTCAACACTTTTACAAAACAAACATCATCAGCAGCAGTAATAAAGAAACATCTGCTGTTCCAAATAACACTATTAGTGACAGTAAAACTGAAAATACTAGCAGGAGGTTTTAATAAAAATATTTTCAAATGTGAGATAAAACCATAAATGTTTAGTTAAAAGATACATTTTGTTGTCTAAATGAGGTTAGTAATTGTCAACACAGAGTTATATGTAATCTAAACATTGCACAACACTATAATAATCTAATGGGGATGGGATAGTTGGACAAATCATAAAGGATGCGTACAAATTAAAAAATAAAATTAAAATTAAACAGCAAACTCATAGTAAGCTAAGTCAACAAAAAACTTTAATCTCTATCCTGAATCATGCTTTAAAGGTGCAGTCTGCAGTTTCAGTAGAACGTAGCACTTAGAAAAAATTTCAACATGCAAAGCATTCTGATCCCTCCCCCTCAGAGCCATATATGGCTCTGCTCCCCCTTGCTCTATTGAAATTCAAATTCAAGCTCTGTTTTTATTGGCCGATTCAAATTCAAGCTGTTTTTATTGGCTGGTTACAAACTCTGTTTTTATTGGCTGGTTAACAGCAGGTCACTGTGGCTTTTTAGAAATGCTTTTAGTAACACCTGGAGAAGCAAGGGGACAATAGTTTTTTCAAAGATTACTTTGGCTAACATCAGTCTGTCAGGAGATAGTGACAAAGTGAAGAAATATGTTAAAAATATATTTTTAGAAAACTTACAGACTGCACTACAGAAACTGCAGACTGCACATTTAAGTGTGTGCTCTTTCTCCCATTCTTTATTATATTTATTATATATACTTTATTATATTTTCCCCATATTTCCTCCACTCTCAGGAGCTCGTTTTAACGTGGTCTTGTCACTCCAAACAAAGAATAAAGAACAAAGCATAACAAGCCCAAACAAGCGACTTTACTTTCGAAACAAGCCCAAGAAACCGCAACAACGGCCGCACAGCTCAGGACGTGTCTCTGTCCCGTCTCCCCCCCCCCGCCATGCCAGGTTATGTAGGGGAAACACTGAGCATGCATAAGTGAGAAAGGTTCCTCCAATAGAACATTCAATAGCAACCGTGAAGCATCAGAGATCCACCCCCACAAGGCCCGAGGCAGGCAAAGGGGCAACCAGAGCCCAAGACCCCAAGAAGGACCCCGAGCCTAGAGTCCCCAGGGCCACCCGAACAGGACGAGCCACTCACCAACTCCCCAGATCCGACCAAAGGTGGATAACATGAAAAGCCCCACCAATGACTACACACAATGACCCCCGGGGTCAACAGCGACAAATTCACAGGCCCCCGCCGGAGCCCGCTGCACCGACGTAGCACCCAGGCCCGGGCACGTCCACCCCTCAGGCCCAGACCCGACAGGACCAGAGGACCCGAGCCCCACCAGGCAGTCACCAGGCCGAGCCAACACACGCCCAAGCGCCCAACCCCAGACAGCGAAGGCCCCAGGCACCATCCGATGGCACCATCCGATGCTGTCTGGCCACGCTCTCCCCTGCCACAACCTTACAGTCTCCAATCTCCCTCAGGTTTCCTCTTCTACACAGAATGTAGTCGACCTGTGTACTCCTTCCTCCACTCTTATAGGTCACTCTATGTTCCTCCCTCTTTTGGAAATAGGTATTGACTATAGCCATTTCCATTCTCTTGGCAAAATCCACCACCATCTGTCCTTCCTGGTTTCTTTCCTTGACACCAAACCTACCCATCACTTCCTCATCCCCTCTGTTTCCTTCACCAACATGTCCATTCAGGTCTGCTCCAATCACCACTCTTTCCTCCCTGGGAATATTCTCTATCACTTCATCCAGATCTTTCCAAAATATATCTTTCTCCTCCCCATCACATCCAACCTGTGGGGCATAACCACTGACGATGTTTAGCATCAGACCTTCTACTACAGACACATCACCCTATCTGACACTCTCTTCACCTCTACTACATTATTCGCCAGCTCCTCCTTCAGGACCACCCCTACTCCATTTCTCTTTCCATCCACACCATGGTAAAACAGTTTAAACCCTGCTCCAAGTCTGTGAGCCTTGCTGCCCTTCCACTTGGTATCTTGGACACATAAAACATCTACCTTCCTTCTCTGCATCATGTCAGCCAGCTCTCTACCTTTGCCTGTCATTGTCCCCACATTTAGAGTTGCAACCCTCAGTCCTACATCCTTCACTTTCCTCCTCTCCCTCTGTCTTCTGACATGTTTCCCTCCTCGGGGTCTTCGACTAACAGTAGCACAATTCACCCTGTTTGTCAACAGCACCGGTGGCGGTCGTTGTTAACCCGGGCCTCGACCAATCCGGTGTTGTTTCACTTTGATGAACTCATGCCCCTTTTCCACCGGTCAGCTCGGATCAGTTATTACGTAATATGTGCGTCGCAGACACCCACTTTACGCCATCTCCACCGGATATTCCGAGCTGCGCCGCGCCAGATTCCTGGTCTCCTAAGTAGGGAGGCCCAGACTTCCCTCTCCCCAGCCACTTGGAGCAACTCCTTTGGGGGAATCCCAATGCGTTCCCAGGCCAGCCGAGAAACATAGTCCCTCCAGCGTGTCCTGGGTCTTCCTCTGGGTCTCCTCCCGGTGGGACATGCCCGGAACACCTCACCAGGGAGGCGTCCAGGAGGCATCCTAACCAGATGCCCGAGCCACCTCAACTGGCTCCTCTCGATGTGGAGAAGCAGCGGCTCTACTCCGAGTCCCTCCCGGATGACTGAGCTTCTCACCCTATCTCTAAGGGAGAGTCCAGACACCTTGCGGAGAAAACTCATTTCAGCCGCTTGTATCCGAGATCTCGTTCTTTCGGTCACAACCCAAAGCTCATGACCATAGATGAGGGTGGGAACGTAGATCGATCGGTAAATTGAGAGCTTTGCCTTTCGACTCAGCTCTCTCTTCACCACGACAGACCGGTACAGCGCCCGCTTCACTGCGGATGCTGCACCTATCCGCCTATCGATCTCACGCTCCAGTTTTCCCTCATTCGTGAACAAGACCCGAGATACTTAAACTCCTCCACTTGGGGCAGGACCTCCTCCCCGACCCGGAGAGGGCATGCTACCCTTTTCCGGCTCAAGACCATGGCCTCGGATTTGGAGGAACTGATCCTCATCCCGGCCGCATCACACTCGGCTGCAAACCGCTCCAGCGAAAGCTGTAGATCACGATCTGATGAAGCCAATAGGACCACATCATCTGCAAAAAACAGAGAAGCGATTCTAAGGCCACCAAAACGGATCCTCTCAACACCTTGGCTGCGCCTAGAAATTCTGTCCATAAAAGTTATGAACAGAATCGGTGACAAAGGGCAACCTTGGCGGAGTCCAACTCTCACTGGAAACGAGCCTGACTTACTGCCGGCAATGCGGACCAAGCTCTGACACCGGTCGTACAGGGACCTAACAGCCCATATCAATGGGCCTGGTACCCCATACTCCCGGAGTACCCCCCACAGAACCCCCCGAGGGACGCGGTCGAATGCCTTTTCCAAGTCCACAAAGCACATGTAAACTGGTTGGGCAAACTCCCACGCGCCCTCCAGGACCCTGCTGAGGGTGTAGAGCTGGTCCAGTGTTCCACGACCAGCACGAAAACCACACTGCTCCTCCTGAATCCGAGGTTCGACTATCCGACGGACCCTCCTCTCCAGAACCCCTGAATAGACCTTACAAGGGAGGCTTAAGAGTGTGATCCCCTAGCCTGGCCCTCGCCTTCCTGCACAGCTCCGCTCAATTCTCATTTCCCTTCACTGCACAGTCTGGGATTTCTCCCATAGACAACGATTTCTCCGGCCGATTTTTGACCGGACCAATCAGAGAACAGAAGGCGGAGTTTTTGGCCCCTAACCCACGCCGCCACCTGTCCCAGCGCAGCCAGCGAGCATTCGCATGTTCTCATTCAAAGCGATGCAGGACTGTTTTATATGTGACACAAATGTATTAATTTCCCCTTCTTAATCCCTTATCTGGAGTTTTCTTTTGTTTTTTTGGCCAAAAGTCAAGTGATCGCTCGCTCCCTCCTCCTCCTCCTCTCCCTCCGCTGATGAGGAAACGTCTCAGGTTGTCACGAGAATTAAACTCGGGTTTTACGTTGCTGCCCGAGTCCCATCAGATTTCCTGGTCTTCTGGTGTGTTGGACCAGCGATCCATGGTTTTATTTTATTAGAACGTTTTATTAACATATAAACACAGAATATGCAAAGGCAGCGAGAGAAAATTCAGCAGGAGGCGGAGCTGAAGTCAAGTTCAGCAGACCACGGGGGAGCAGCCATCAGCAGAGGCCACGCCTCCAGCAAGAATCGTTTCTCTATGGAGAAAGTCCAGACCCTAGTCCGAAGCGAAGTGAAGGACAAGGGTCTGGTTTTAACCAGGCTAGTGATCCCCCTATAGTTGGAACACATGATGTGATTATCGTACCCACCACTGCACCCTGTATTCACTGGTTAATTGGACATCATTAACCTCACGCAGACTCTTCCACTGGTACATTTTCATCTTTAAATCACTTCTTGGTCTGCTGCCCTCATACATCTCCTCCTACATGTCTTTGCGTGAGTGCAGCTACAGTGTGCGCTCTCAGGACATGATTACCTGCAGTGTTCCGTCAGTGAGGACTGAACTTGGAAAAAGGGCCTTCTCCTACTCTGCTCCTGCTTCATGGAATATCTTACAAAAAGATCTGAAGCTCTCGACCTTGACTTCTCTAAATGGTTTTCAGAATCTGTTGGAATCCTGGCAAAAACCAATGCAGATTTGTTCCTGTCTTTGATTTTATACGTCTACCTTATAATGTTTTGCTAGTTTTTTGATACTTTGTTAAAAAAAAAAAAAAAAAAAATCTTTTGTTTTTTTCTCTCTTTTTGTTTTCTATTGTTTATTGTTTGTTTGTTTATTGTTTAATGAAATTCTATCACTGCTGTTCATTGTTCTTTAGTTTTAGCAGGTCGCTTTCGTAAATGAGCCCATGAGGTTCAAAAGATTTACCTGACTAAATAAAGGTTGAATGAAAAAAAAACATATAAACACAGAATATGCAAAGGCAGCGAGAGAAAATTCAGCAGGAGGCGGAGCTGAAGTCAAGTTCAGCAGACCACGGGGGAGCAGCCATCAGCAGAGGCCACGCCTCTAGCAAGAATCGTTTCTCTATGGAGAAAGTCCAGACCCTAGTCCGAAGCGAAGTGAAGGACAAGGGTCTGGTTTTAACCAGGCTAGTGATCCCCCTATAGTTGGAACACATCCTACAGTCCCACTTTTTGAATAGGGGAACCACCACCCCAGTCTGCCAATCCAAGGGAACTGCCCCCGATGTCCACGCGATATTGCAGAGTCGCTTGAGCCAACACAACCCCACAACATCCAGAGCCCTAAGGAACTCCGGGCGAATCTCATCCACCCCTCGGAGCCCTGCCACCGCGGAGCTTTTTAACCACCTCGGTGACCTCAGCACCAGAGATTGGAGAACCCGACCCAAAGTCCCCAGGCTCCGCTTCCTCAGTGGAAGACGTGCCAGTAGGATTGAGGAGGTCTTCGAAGTATTCCGCCCACCGACTCACAACATCCCGAGTTGAGGTCAACAGCACGCCATCCCCACCATAAATGGTGTTGGTCGCGTACCGCTTTCCCCCCCTGAGACGCCGGATGGTGGACCAGAATCGCCTCGAAGCCGTACGGAAGTCATTCTCCATGGCCTCTCCAAACTCCTCCCACGCCCGAGTTTTTGCCTCAGCAACCACCCGAGCCGCATGCCGCTTGGACTGCCGGTACCTATCTGCTGCTTCCGGGGTCCCACAGGCCAAAAAGGCCCAATAGGACTCCTTCTTCAGCTTGACAGCATCCCTCACCGCCGGTGTCCACCACCGGGTTCGAGGGTTGCCACCACGACAGGCACCAACAACCTTGCGGCCACAACTCTGATAAGCTGCCTCGACAATAGAGGCGCGGAACATGGCCCACTCGGACTCAATGTCCCCCGCCTCCCTCGGAACGTGTTCAAAGCTGGTTCGAATCCCGGTTCCCCACACCATGTGTTGTTGTGTCCTTGGGCAAGACACTTAACCCCGAGTTGCTCCCGGTAGGACTGGAAAACACCTTGCATGGTAGTCTGCCGCTACCGGTGTATGAATGTGTGTAGCATTCAATGTGTGTAGCGCTTTGAGATTTTCACTAATGAAAAGCGCGTTATAAATTGAATTCATTATTATTATTATTATTATTATAAAGCTCTCCCGGAGGTGGGAGTTAAAGCTCCGTCTTACGGGAGACTCTGCCAGACGTTCCCAGCAGACCCTCACAATACGTTTGGGTCTGCCAGGTCTGACCGGCATCCTCCCCCACCATCGGAGCCAACTCACCACCAGGTAGTGGTCAGTGGACAGCTCCGCCCCTCTCTTCACCCGAGTGTCCAGGACATGCGGTCGCAGATCAGATGAGACGACAACAAAGTCGATCATCGAACTGCGACCTAGGGTGTCCTGGTGCCAAGAGCACATATGGACACCCTTATGCTTGAACATGGTGTTCGTTATCAAAGTCAAAGTCAACTTTATTGTCAGAACTGCAATATGTACAGGACATACACAGGATTGAAATTGCGTTTCTCTCAGTCCCTCGGTGCAACAGTAACCATCTAAACACTAAACACTAAAACATTTAATAAACATAAGCATAAAATAGTAAAAGTGTAACACTGTCCTGAGTTTTTTCATAGTAGTATAAAAGTATGAAAATTTACACCAACACTGAAACACCAAACACCCCTAAAACACCAAACACCCAATGAACATAAGCATAAAATGAAATAATAAAAGTGTAATACTGTCCTGAGTTTTTGCATAGTAGTATAAAAAGTATATCTATAAAATAAACTGAAGGTTCTAGCATTGACATTTGCAAAGAGTGGCACAGCAGCATATGAGTTAATGTACACAGTATATGTATGAGGTAGTTGATGTTGGTATAGAGGCAAAGTGGCATATGCAGTAAGGCACATAAGGCACATTTGGCATCCTTAGATAAGGCTAGTCAGAGAATACTGTATATGTATCAGCAGTAGTGTAGATATAAAAGTAGTGTAAATGTAAACAGTAGTAATAAATGTAAAACAGTAGTAATAAATGTAAACCGTATTAATAAATGTAAACAGTGAATGTAAACAGTAGTATGACTATAGGCAGTAATGTAATACAAACATTTGTGCAAATATGAGAAGTAGTGCAAACTGAATGAGCACATGACCGAGAGTTTAGGGTTTAGTTATGGACAATCCATGACGAGCACAGAAGTCCAATAACAGAACACCACTCGGGTTCAGATCAGGGGGGCCGTTCCTCCCAACCACACCCCTCCAGGTCTCACTGTCATTGCCCACGTGAGCGTTGAAGTCCCCCAGTAGAACAAGGGAGTCCCCAGGAGGCGCACTCTCCAATACCCCCTCCAAGGACTCCAAAAAGGGTGGGTAATCTGCGCTGCCGTTTGGCGCATAGGCACAAACAACAGTCAGAGCCCGTCCCCCCACACGTAGGCGAAGGGAGGCTACCCTCTCGTTCACCGGGGTGAACCCCAACGTACAGGCACCAAGATGGGGGGCAACAAGTATGCCCACTCCTGCTCGGCGCCTCTCACCAGGGGCAACTCCAGAGTGGAAGAGTGTCCAACCCCTCTCAAGGAAACTGGTTCCAGAGCCAGAGCCATGCGTTGAGGTGAGTCCGACTATTTCTAGCCGGAACCTCTCAACCTCACACACTAGCTCAGGCTCCTTCCCCACCAGAGAGGTGACATTCCATGTCCCAATGGCCAGCTTCTGTAGCCGAGGATCAGACCGCCAGGGTCCCCGCCCTCGGCCACCACCCATCCCACATTGCACCCGACCCCTTTGGCCCCTCCCATAGGTGGTGAGCCCATGGGAAGGGGGACCCACGTCTCCTCTTCGGGCTGTGCCCGGCCGAGCTCCATGGGTAAAAGCCCGGCCACCAGGCGCTCGCCAACGTGCCCCACCTCCGGGCCTGGCTCCAGAGTGGGGCCCCGGTGACCCGCGTCCGGGCGAGGGAACATTCTGTCCAATTATTGTACTCATCATTGGGGTCTTTGGGCTGCACTTTGTCTGGTCCCTCACCTAGGACCTGTCTGCCTTGGGTGACCCTACTAGGGGCATGAAGCCCCTGACAGCATAGCTCCTAGGATCATTGGGACACTCAAACCCCTCCACCACGGTAAGGTGGCAGCCCAGGGAGGCTGCCACCCTCCCTGAATAAAAAAAAACTTACTGATGTTACTTGATCGCGCAGACATAATTTAAAAATACATAAATAGCAACGTGTGTTTGCTCCTGTATCTCGGCTAGTGTGTTAGCAGCTATCTCGGCTAGTGTGTTAGCAGCGAATAAACACAACCTATTGTTAGTACATGAATGTATTAAAGCAATCGAAGGGTTATTATTCATCAAATACAGTTATTGGACACTAGATCAATTGAAAAGTGATTTAGACACGGTTTATTTCATACACAGTAGCTAAGTGAGGATAGCTTCGTGATGTGGCTTCTTTGTTCTTGGGCTAAGCTAACAGAGTCCCGATCGCGTTTGAGATCTATCATTTTAAGACAGTAAATCATCCAAAACTCTCATTAATAAACCCTACCTGAATTTAAAAAAAATACAGATGTTACCTGATTGGCAGTAAGATGGTCGCTGCAGACATACGACTCTTTGGTAGGACACCATAGGTCCCTCTTCTCTGTACTTGTCCATTATAGGTGAAGTTTCTCATCTTTTGGGAATTTGTGAATGCTCACTTGTTCACTGCTGATATTAGAACTCCCAAATGCGCTACAACGTGACGGCATTTTTCAAGTTACACAAAAAAAGAGGCGATCTTTCAGAAAAAGAATCTGTATGGCAAGCAGTTAAAACACCAGACAAACGGGCAAGGCTCTGCCTTCTGCCCAGTGCCCACATGTACGTCACAATGACGTTTTGCGGAAGTGCGCTGATTTTTAGGGGCGTGTCCCAGAGAAAAAACTACCATAACTTGGAATGAAATTTTAATATATTTATATTTTATTTTGCAAAAACGAACAGAGCTGAATGATATAAGATATATACAGTAGATATAAGGGCAGCACGGTGGCACAACTGGTAGAGCTGTTGCCTCTCAGTGAGCAGGTCCCCGGTTCAAATCCCGGTCCGGGGGCCTTTCTGGGTGGAGTTTGCATGTTCTCTCCGTGCATGCGTGGGTTTTCTCCGGGTGCTCCGGTTTCCTCCCACAGTCCAAAAACATGCATGTTAGGCTGATTGGTAACTCTAAAATTGACCCTAGGTGTGAGTGAGACAGGTCCCTCTTGTAAATGAGTCCCCGTGGCTCAACGAGGCTAGCCTGTATAAATAAAGGTTGATTGATTGATTTATATTTTGTGACAAATATGCAAATTTCCAACATCATGTCACAATACCTTTAAAGATGGCTGCGGTTGAACGGAGTGACTGCGGCTGCGTTCCTAACTTGTTTTTTCCATGGCTTCCTGTTCTACCACGTGTTCTAGTTGAACCAAGTTATTTGTGGAAGTAAAAAGTGATATTTACAGTTTTTTTTTGTTTTTTTTTTAACTGTGTAAATGGTGTTAAAGTCCATTTTCTTTGAGAGCAAGGCAGCAAAGCAAGCCGGCCATAGTTAGCGTGTAGCTTCTCATCACTAATAGATATCGAGATTTGAATTTTATGCCATATTGCACATCCCAGTCAATTCAGAAAAAGCGTTCAATACAAAAACAACTGGACTTTATTTGTAACAGAAAATGTATCGCCCTCTATCCAAAGGGCTTTCTCAATTGCCCGGATAAGAATTGAGAAAGCCCTTTGGATAGAGGGCAAAACGTTTTCTGTTACAAATAAAGTCCAGTTGTTTTTGTATTTAATGCTTTTTCTGATTTTATCATGTCCTGGATGACTGAGAATCTTCACCAGCATATCCCAGTCAATTGTTAAGATCCAGAGTAGGGATGTGCTGTGATGAGAAGCTACACGAAGCTACACGCTAACTACAGCCGGCAACAAACAAAAAAAATTACGTAATTAGTGTGTAGCTTTGTGTAGCTTCTCATCACAATAGACACTATCACCGGGATACGAATTGTATGCCTTATTGCACATCCTAACTCTATATCTAACATCTGACTGTTCTTACAGTCAATAAACACCAGCAAATGTCCACAATAGTTAAACATATGATTGTCAACACTAACTAAATAGGCCTGTATTAACATGTAATGTGTATCATTTCAGGTTAATCAGTCAGTCCCTGTCTGAAGATTCTCTAAAGCCATTGGTGTCCTTGGAGAAGGATGGGACAGTAATTTGTTCAACCTTTATTAAGGCAGGTTAATCCCATTGAGCCTCGAGGACTCATTTACAAGAGAGACTTGGTTTCAACAAAGAATGATGACAACAGCAACAACAATAGACTTTCTTTTGACAATCATAAGAGAGGCATACAGATTTTTTAACAAGTTAAAAAAGATGTCAAAATAGCAAAACAGATAAGATTAAAAGGCAAATGTAGAAAACTAAAAACTGGAACTTTGCATTGTGCTCACGTACAGAGCTTTAAATGGCCAGGCTCCTGTATACCTTTGTCAGCTTTTGACTAAATACTCTGCTGCCCGTGACCTACGATCACAGACCCAGAACTTCTTGGATGTTCCACGTACGCGGATGAAAACTAAAGGGGACAGGGCCTTTCAGTCAGTGGCCCCCAGGCTTTGGAATAGTCTGCCCCTGCAGCTTCGTTTTGCTGACTCTGTTGAGGTTTTTAAAAAACAACTGAAAACACTTTTATTTGCTCAGGCTTTTATGTCATGATTTTATTGTATCTTGCATTGATTGATATTTGTAGATTTTATGCTTGTTTTATTCTGTGTATACTTTTGCCATTGATTTTGTTGTACAGCGCTTTGTGATTTTATGTCTGTGATAAGCGCTCTAGAAATAAACATTACTTACTTACTTACTTACATTGGTTTTATATGGTTTTATATGGATTTGGAGGGTTGTCAATCCTTACAGTTGATGGCTGCATCCATCACAGTCTTCGGTCCTCATAAAAAAGGTTTGTGATAAAAGGACAAGTTTGGTGTCAGTCTGAGCAGCCGGTACAGCGCCCTGTGACCATTTTTTAGACAAATCCACAGAATGACTAGGATATTAGACAACCAACTGGCTGAGTTCTAACTAGCTACACACGAGTGGGTGGGGTGTTGACGTCCTCATGGCGGCGGGGGCGTTTTCCTAAGAGCGTGACGTCACATGCAAGGGTCTTCTTCTTCTTCTTCTTGTGGTGTTTATTGGCGGTTGGCAAACAACGTAATGGTGCATTACCGCCACCAACCGGTAAGGAGTGTGGATCACATGACAAAAAAAAAAACTTTTCCTTTTATATCCTATTATACAATCTACACCGTTTGAAAAAATAAAATACAGCCTGATAGCCTCTATTTCCTGATTCTTTCTGCAATAAATCTACAATGCCCAATGTCGTTTTCAATCTACCGGTACTAAGATTCCTAATCAACTTATTTCTTTGAACCTGATATCTCCTGCAATGTAAAATAATGTGTCCTATTGTTTCCTCCTCTTAGGTTTTTTCCCCTCCTTAATTTGTCCTAAATAATAAATGTGTTGGTCTCGGAGGCGGGATGTTGATCACTACTGGCTCTTGTCTTTTAAATATCCTCAGTTGTCAAAAACAGTTTTTATCAGGTACATCAAAAGCCAAAGCAAAATCTTACATTCCAGAGTGGATCGGGCTTTTCCTGTGGCAGCCTCCAGACACTGGAACAATCTGTTCATTGATATTCAGCCAGAAAATAGCTATTCACACTAGGGGTGGGCGATGTGGCTAAATATTATTATATTGTGATATTTCAGAGCATTCTGACAAATTTAGTGATATAACAAAAAAAAAGATAGTTGTTTATTTCACAAAATTAACTTAAGTTGCGTTGTAGTTATATAAAAAATTAAAAAACAACAAGGGGTAATTTTACTGAAATTACTTTATTTAGTAAAGTGTTCAGTCTCCAAGTATATATATATAAAAAAGATCCTTCTGTTATTTAGATTGAAAAAGTCTGCACAAAATATAGATCAACAAAATCCACCACAAAAACTAAAGTGCAGGTGTAGTTTCCTAAAATAACTAAATAAAATTAAGCTTAAGATCTGTTGGGCACAAATGTAACATGCAACAAAATATATGTTGCCTTTAAATGATCTGTAACTTCCAGAACTTGTAACAAGGTGATCAGCTGGACCTAAAGCTTGTTGGTGTTTCAGCTTCCTCCGTTCCTGCAGGAATGATTCATTTATCTGACTGATCTGTCTCTGTGGACCGACTATGGAACTCGAGACATTTGAGCTGTGCGTGTTTGTACCGACAGTTTAGAGCAGGGGAGACACAGCCCGCAGCAGCAGCAGTTCAGAGAGGAGTGGGGGGAGGGGGACGAGCTATCTGTACCTGCAGTTTAGAGCAGGGGGGAGAGAAGCTGAGACGCAAGTTGTTTGTTTTTAGCATTTTAGCTAGCTAGTATTGCACGCAGACTGGTGGAGGGGGGGTGCGTAGTTCGGTTTGGTCGTTTGAAGCGCTTGGTTGTTAAGGGGGTGGGGCGCCCAGACGTATTACGTCATGAAATTAGCATATCATGATATAACTTTTTTGCCCGGGCAAGCTTTTTTTACCGGTATTACCGGGAACGATAAGATATGGCCCGGCCCTACTAATATGCACGTTTTTGATCTGTGGGAGGAATCCAGAGTACCCGGAGAAAACCAACGCAAGTACGAGAAGAACATTTTAAACTACATGTGGAAAACCTAGTAAAGAAACTGAAAGTTAAACTGGGTTTCTTTTTCAGAAACAGATCATGTCTAACACTGAATGCTAGGAAACACCTTGTATCTGTGACTTTCCTTCTCTCCATTGATTACGGTGACATTATCTACATGAACACTCCTACAAGCACCCTGCAGATGTTGGATGCTGTCCATCACGGTGCATTAAGATTCATAACTGGCTGTGATTATCATACCCACCACTGCACCCAGTATTCACTGGTTAAAGCTGAACTATGTAACTTTGTAGTGTAGTCTGTAACTTTTCTAACAATATATTTTTAACATATTTCTTCACTCTGTCACTATCTACTGACAGACTGATGTTAGACAAAGTAATCTCTGAAAAAAACTATAGTCCCCTTGCTTCTCTATCAGCATTTATAAAAACACTAAAAACACAGAGTGACCCGCCGTTAACCAGCCAATAAAAACAGAGCTTGAATTTGAATCAGCCAATAAAAACAGAGCTTGAATTTGAATTTCAGCAGAGCAAGGGGGAGCAGAGCCATATATGGCTCTGAGGGGGAGGGATCAGAATGCTTTGCCTGTTGAAAATATTTCTAAGTTCTGCGCTCTACAGAAAGTTACACATAGCACCTTTAACTGGACATCATTAACTTCACACAGACTCTTCCACTGGTACATTTTCATCTTTAAATCACTTCTTGGTCTGCTGCCTTCATACATCTCCTCCTACATGTCTTTGCGTGAGTGCAGCTACAGCGTGCGCTCTCAGGGCATGATTACCTGCAGTGTTCCCTCAGTGAGGACTGAACTAGACAAAAGGACCTTCTCCTACTCTGCTCCTGTTTCTTACAAAAAGATCTGAAGCTCTCGACCTTGACTTCTCTAAATGGTTTTAAGAATATGTTGGAATCCTGGCAAAAACCAATGCAGATATGTTCCTGTTACTGATTACTGCTAATGATTTTCTACATCTACTTTATAATGTTTTTGTTACTTTAATATTTTGTTTTTAATTTGTTTAAAAAAAATCTGTATTTCTCTTTTATGTTTGTCTATTGTTGATTGTTTAAGGAAATTTCTACTGTTATTGTTGTCATCACTCTTTAGTTTGTAGCAGGAGTCCTCGAGGCACAATGAGATTAACCTGACGAAATAAAGGTTGAATGAAAAAACATGCAAACTCCACACAGTTTCAGGTCCAACCAGGGATTGAACCCAGGAACTTTTTGCTGTGAAGCAACAGTGCTAACCCCTCTGAGCCGTCATGCTGCCAATAATAAAACTGTCTGTCTGTCTGTCCATCTATCTATCTAATCTCTGTCGCCAGCTCGGACTCATCCCATCCTTCTTCAGCTCGTTGACGCAGATGCGCACAGCAAAATCGGGGGAGTGCTAGCATTACTACCATTTCCGAAGAGGGTGCTGGCGTTACTGCAGTGGCTTGTGCTCCCTAGTGGCTGGTTTATACTAACAGCTACTACAGATGTTAATAGCTATGGCTGCTAACAACTACATATTCAACCTTTATTTAGTCAGGTTAATCTCATTGAGCCTCGAGGACTCATTTACAAGAGGGACCTGTCTACTACAAACTAAAGAATGATGACAACAGCAACAGTAGAATTTCCTTGAACAACCAACAACAGACAATCATAATGCCTAGTACCCACTGCCCCCTTTGTCGAGTGGCCGAAGCGGCCGGTTTACATTCAAAGTTTATGGAGGAGACGCGTGGAGTCACGGCGAACAAGGAAGCGGCGCGATTCAAGTGATCGAAGCGGCGCGGGGGCAGCCTGTACATGCACGCGCGCGTCGCCGTCGAGCCGCAGACGTCCCAAATGTTACCATACCATACCATACCATTTTATTTATAAAGCACTTTAAACAGGAACAAGTCCACACCAAAGTGCTGGACAAACAAACACGCAACAGGCAACACAGACAATGAAGTACAACACGAAAAACATAAAAACATTGGAGATCATAAATCAAACGATCCAATACAAATCAGCTGGCATTGAAAGCAATGGAGTATCTCTGGCGGCTCGACGCATCCGGCAAACAGTCGGGAGAGCCTCGCTATCTGATTACACAACCACAACGGGACTTTTTTCGGACTTTTTAAACTCACCGGATCGAGCCTCCAGGAATTGGAACCAAACTCCGGTAATAAACGTGGCATTTTTACAGTTGCTGCTGACAGGCTGCTGTCCTCTCCAGTGTAGATCACCCCAAACATAAAAAAAAGTTTTAATCTCATCGAAGACCGTCGGAGGTGCAGTTAAAACAACAACTGAACCCGGAAAACAAGCCAGAGACCCCTCCCTCTGCTGCCCCCTAGTGGGCGTCATCAGACGGTGTTCAGTGGTTCAGTGGGACCGTGACCAGCGGCCAAAAGGGGACGGCAGGCGCGTTTCGAGTTGTGCAGTGGGTAACAGGCATAATGCCTCCTACCCACTGCACAACTCGAAACGCGCCTGCCGTCCCCTTTTTGCCGCTGGTCACGGTCCCACTGAACCACTGAACACCGTCTGATGACGTACACTAGGGGGTAGCAGAGGGAGGGGTCTCTGGCTTGTTTTCCGGGTTCAGTTGTTGTTTTAACTGCACCTCCGACGGTCTTCGATGAGATTAAAACTTTTTTTTATGTTTGGGGTGATCTACACTGGAGAGGACAGCAGCCTGTCAGCAGCAACTGTAAAAATGCCACGTTTCTTACCGGAGTTTGGGTCCAATTCCTGGAGGCTCGATCCGGTGAGTTTAAAAAGTCCGAAAAAAGTCCCGTTGTGGTTGTGTAATCAGATAGCGAGGCTCTCCCGACTGTTTGCCGGATGCGTCGAGCCGCCAGAGATCAACATTTGGGACGTCTGCGGCTCGACGGCGACGCGCGCGTGCGTGTGCAGGCTGCCGTCGCGCCGCTTCGATCACTCGAATCTCGCCGCTTCCTTGTTCGCCGTGACTCCACGCGTCTCCTCCATAGACTTTGAATGTAAACCGGTGTTATCCGGCCGCTTCGGCCGCTCGACAAAGGGGGCAGTGGGTAGGAGGCATAAGAGAGAAATACAGATTTTTTTTAAACAAGTTAAAAAAAGGTGTCAAAATAGCTAAACGGGTAGATTATATGGCAAATGTAGAAAACAAAAAACAGGACCATATCTGCATCGCTTTCCAGCACGCTCAACACGCACGTGACGTGACGCCCGACGCCAAGACGCGGCTGGAAGCGCGTCCCCCATTGACTTTGCATGTAAGCTGGACGCTCCTGCCGTTGAAACGCTGTTATTAGGTGTGAATGCAGCATGACAGCTTCAGATGCTAAGCTTCAGATGCTAACAGCTTCAGATGCTAACAGACTGACAGTCAGTAAGTCGGCTAACTTACTGTTGTTGAGTGGAATGAATATGCCTTCATTTGTCAAATATGTTTTATTTTGAAAGGACACGTACTTCCTGTCATGTAATTAAGAACACGTGAGAATGTATAAAAGGTGACGTGGCAACATAATTATTCCCCTTGTGGTGAACAAACCAGAACACTGACTCTTGGTTATTATCTCCATTTATATTCCTCTGTCAAGACGGCTTGTCTGGACAATTGCACGCTGGAATGTCTGCTGAGTAACGCTACCTGCCGACAGGTTATGGGCCCAGAAAGACTCCAGGAAGAGCTGAGAATAAACCCGGAAAAGCTCTGGACAATGACAACGAGCGCGGATGAATCTTTGGAGATTGGAGTTGTAAGGACGAGCGTTTCTTTGGTGAGCGACTACTGAAATGCTAAACTAGCACCATGAGCAAACGCATCATCGATTCAAGTAGCCGATGGGCACGGCTAATTTTCGACGGAGATGAAAACAATTACAAGATACAAGAGATACAAGAGATTTTTATTAACATTGCACCAGTTAACCAATACAACGTGATGATGTACACACAGTCGTCCAGAAGAGGGAGAGAATGTAAAGCTGCAGCATATTCAAACACATGACATGTTCTTCTGCGCGGCCGCTCTCATCCGTCTCCGGATGAAGGTCAAACAGATATGGAAAAAGGAAAAACACAATAGGTATCATTTGTGATATTCAAAAAAAGAATCTATCAAAGATTGCCTTAAGACACTCTATGATAAAGTCCCAAAAACTCTATCAGCAATAAGCACAACCAGACAAGACATTGTTGCAGTTTTGACGACATGCAAGGAGATCAAAGAGTCTGTGAGCAACATTCAGATAGCACAGTTCAGCAGTTGTCTCAGCTCGGCGCCTCCGAGCGCACCCACAGAGATCTCTGGGGGGGGGGGTCAGCAAGGTCTCTCAGCTTCACTCCAGGAGAATAGTTTCCAGCAGACAGCCTTCTTCTTTTTTCAAGGTCGTGCGGAAACCAGATTAGATAGGTCTTTTGTTTATCTTCAATCCAGGCCACAGTGTTCTTTTTGACTGCAGCCTTCCAAGTCCAGGTGCTGTTCAGGTCCAAAGTCGCCGAATCATATGAGGTTCCGAACTACGAACCCCCATCTGTGCCCTGATTGAGGCCGGGCGGCTGTAAACGAGTTCCAAAGCGCACCGCAGGTCCGCGGTGGTCTACCGCCGCTCCCATCGTGCGATTCAGTTCGTACAACAGCTGGGATGAGGAGCTCACAGCCCGGATCAGAGAATCTTGCTGATCAGGAAGTTTGGCCAGCGCGCCGATAGCCGCCGAAGCCTTCCTGAGCTTCCAGTAGCAGACAGCTCCGCTTACGCCAAAAAACAGAGCAGCTGCCACCAATATCCCAATAATCCACAAATCTTCCACGTCTTCGACAGACAAGACGGTCAAACACATGGGTTGCCACTGTCCCCACGAGTCCATCATGTATCCGACAGCGTGCGTGTCAGAGGGGCAGACCGCTTCTCCTGGCCCGGTCCGCTTCGTGGAAAAAATCTTATCTATAGATGAAACAGCCCAATTTATTAAATCCATCGCAAATTGGTTCGAGTGAGCGCTGAAGAGTCACGGACGAGACAAAAAGCAAGCAGGGAGGAGGAAAACTTAGGGAGGGTAGGAGCAAAAAGATATGCGACTTGCTTTGCCGAGAGCGGAAGTAGAACTGTGGGAGACGAAAGTTCTGGGACATCTTAAACTTCAAGGTCTAAAAGACACCATATTGGGACGAAATATCGACGCCGACACCGATGAAGAGAAAAATGGAATGGCATATGCCGAGCTGATCCAATTCCTCGACAACAAAAGTTTGTCACTTGTGATGAGAGAAGCTGCCGATGATGGTCGAAGAGCATTGAAGATACTAAGAGACTACTACGCAGGAAAAGGTAAACCAAGAATCATCAGTCTCTACACTGAACTTACTTCATTGAGGAAGGAGAACAGTGAAAGTGTGACTGAATATGTCATACGTGCAGAGACACTTATTACAGCCCTGAGAAATGCCGGGGAAATTCTTAGTGATGGTTTACTTGTGGCGATGGTATTGAAAGGACTGCCAGAGACATTTAAACCTTTTTCCGTCCATATAACTCAAAGTGAATCAGAAATACAGTTTGCTGAATTTAAAATAAAACTCAGAAGTTATGAAGACACAGAAAGAATGCGCATGACAGAAGCAGATGATGTCATGAAGGTGAGGACGCCACAAAGCTCAAGATTATCAACAGCTGCTGGAGACTACAAGAAAACTATAACATGTTTTAAGTGTGGTTTAACTGGACACAAAGCCAATGTCTGTCGACACAGACAGTGGTGCAGTCACTGCAGGAGCAGCACACATAGTGATTCAAACTGCAGAAGAAAGCAACGGAGTGACGAAGTCCAACAGATTTAATGGTGGCAGATGTTTTCACAAAGCCTGCAACAAAAGCAAAGTTATTGAAGTTTGAAAAATACATTTTTGGAGTGTAAATACTGTTTTGTTTGATATTATTGACTGTGTTTAACTTTGACAAAATGAACGCAAGTAGGGGTGTTGAGTGGAATGAATATGCCTTCATTTGTCAAATATGTTTTATTTTGAAAGGACACGTACTTCCTGTCATGTAATTAAGAACATGTGAGAATGTATAAAAGGTGACGTGGCAACATAATAAATTAGTTATTCCCCTTGTGGTGAACAAACCAGAACACTGACTCTTGGTTATTATCTCCATTTATATTCCTCTGTCAAGACGGCTTGTCTGGACAATTGCACGCTGGAATGTCTGCTGAGTAACGCTACCTGCCGACAACTGTCCACAGGCAATAAGTTGCAGTGTTACACGCCACTGGCAGCAGCAGCTTGGAACTAAATCACACAACAAACTATTTGACTCACCGACAAGTCTTTTTTCGTTAGTAATTGAAACAAATCACGGAGCTACGAACAGACGAAGTTTCTTCTTCTTCTTCTTCTACTTGGTTTTTTAATGGCGGTTGGCAAACAACATTTGGTGCATTACCGCCACCACCAGTAAGTCAGAGTCAGAGTCAGAGAGTCTTTATTGTCATTTGCACCGCATGTGGTACATGTGATGAAAACGAGATTATGTACACGGGGTCCCAGTTACATCCAACAACAAATGCAAGAGAAAAACAGTAATAACATCTAGAATTAACTAAGAAAAACATCAACTAGTAATACACTAAGCCCTAATATAGTGGAAAAACATCATTATAAACAGCAGCACGAACATGAGTCTGTATGAGCAGATGGTCACAGATGAACACAGCAACAAGAAAACAGATTATTCATGAGTCTAACAGCCTCAGGGTAGAAGCTGTTCCTCAGTCTAGTGGTTCTACATTTGATGCTCCTCAACCTCCGTCCTGAGGGGAGTGGAGCAAAGAGTGAGTGTGCTGGGTGAGTGAGGTCTTTCATGATGCAGGTGGCTCTTTTCCTGCATCTGGAGGTGTAAATGTCTGTGATGGTGGGGAGACTGACTCCAACAGACTTCTGTGCAGCCTTCACCACTCTCTGTAGAGCTTTCCTCTCTGCAACTGTGCAGCCTCCATGCCACACGTTGATGCTGGAGCACAGGACGCTCTCCACTGCACACCTGTAGAACGAGGTGAGAACTGGGCTGCTCAGACCAGCACGTCTCAGTCGTCTGAGGAAGTAGAGTCTTTGATGACCTTTCTTGATCAGGCTGGTGGTGTTGTTGCTCCAGCTGAGGTTATCATTCAAGTGTACACCCAAGTATTTGTAGCTGGAGACCACTTCCACTGCAGATCCACCTATTTTCAGTGGGGCGTGGGTGTGTTTATTCCTTCTGAAGTCCACAATCATCTCCTTTGTCTTCTTCACATTCATGTGAAGATTATTCTCTTTGCACCAGCTCTCCAGGTGTTCCACCTCCTGTCTGTAGCTGGACTCATCATTGTTTGTGATGCATCCCACCACCGCTGTATCATCTGCAAACTTAACAATATGACAGCCTGGAAGTGTGGCTGTACAATCATATGTCATCAGTAAGGAGTGTGAATCAGGACTAGCAAGCAAAAAAAAAAAACTATATTCTTTTAATTAACCCAGTTACTATTAGATAACAAAAAATAATCTTAACACCATCCATCCATCCATCCATCCATCTTCTTCCGCTTATCCGGGGTCGGGTCGCGGGGGTAGCAGCCTAAGTAGGGAGGCCCAGACTTCCCTCTCCCCAGCCACTTGGAGCAGTTCCTCCGGGGGAATCCCAAGGCGTTCCCAGGCCAGCCGAGAAACATAGTCCCTCCAGCGCGTCCTGGGTCTTCCTCTGGGTCTCCTCCCGGTGGGACGTGCCCGGAACACCTCACCAGGGAGGCGTCCAGGAGGCATCCTAACCAGATGCCCGAGCCACCTCAACTGGCTCCTCTCGATGTGGAGAAGCAGCGGCTCTACTCCGAGTCCCTCCCGGATGACTGAGCTTCTCACCCTATCTCTAAAGGGCGAGATACACTCGCGCGTCCTCACGATACGCCAATACGCAGCGTACGTATGCCCCGTACGCAGCGTAGCCCCGCGTAGCCCCTCAGGGCAAGTACGCGCAAAGGTATTTTTTTACTACGCATACGCGATTCGCATACGCGATGCGCGGTGTCTGACCTAAACTTCCCCGGCGCCGGACTGTTTTGTATGTTACACAAATGAAATAAATTCCTCTTTTTTATCGCTGATCGGGCCTTTTCTTTTGTTTTTTTGCCTAAAGTCAAGTAACCGCTTCTTCCTCCGTTCACTCGATGAATGAAATGAATGAATTCAGGTCCTACCTGGGTGCGCGATGTTTTATATATTCCCTGGTGGGCTGTGGTGGGCTGTGGGCTGCAGGAAAAGCACTCCCTGTTATTATTTTTATTTCTGAGAGAACTTTTTATAACATATATAGTAGAAAGACCGTATCAGAACACCGCAGAAGTCTGAGCGAGCTGCTCACGATAGGTTTCACTTTGAGCTGACTGAAATCTGTCAATCATTTCAGTAGGCGTGTCAAAGTGACCAATCAGCGAGCTCAGTTGAGTCCTCTCCGTGGAGCGAAAAACTAGCGGAAGTGACGATCGGAAGTGACGGTACGGAGGAAATGACGTAGAATTTGGAGCGAAAACACGAGAATCTACGCGAGAACATCAGCCGAGCTGTAGCAGAGGCTCCGTATACGCGCGTATACGGGCGTATACGCGCGTATACGGAGTCTGCTTCACTGTATCTCGGCCTTTAAGGGCGAGATACACTCGCGCGTCCTCACGATACGCCAATACGCAGCGTACGTATGCCCCGTACGCAGCGTAGCCCCGCGTAGCCCCTCAGGGCAAGTACGCGCAAAGGTATTTTTTTACTACGCATACGCGATTCGCATACGCGATGCGCGGTGTCTGACCTAAACTTCCCCGGCGCCGGACTGTTTTGTATGTTACACAAATGAAATAAATTCCTCTTTTTTATCGCTGATCGGGCCTTTTCTTTTGTTTTTTTGCCTAAAGTCAAGTAACCGCTTCTTCCTCCGTTCACTCGATGAATGAAATTCATTCATTCATTCAACCTTTATTTAGTCAGGTAAATCTTTTGAACCTCATGGGCTCATTTACGAAAGCGACCTGCTAAAACTAAAGAACAATGAACAGCAGTGATAGAATTTCATTAAACAATAAACAAACAAACAATAAACAATAGAAAACAAAAAGAGAGAAAAAAAAAAAGATTTTTTTTTTTTTTTTAACAAAGTATCAAAAAACTAGCAAAACATTATAAGGTAGACGTATAAAATCAAAGACAGGAACAAATCTGCATTGGTTTTTGCCAGGATTCCAACAGATTCTGAAAACCATTTAGGGAGGTCAGGGCCGAGAGCTTCAGATCTTTTTGTAAGATATTCCATGAAGCAGGAGCAGAGTAGGAGAAGGCCCTTTTTCCAAGTTCAGTCCTCACTGACGGAACACTGCAGGTAATCATGTCCTGAGAGCGCACACTGTAGCTGCACTCACGCAAAGACATGTAGGAGGAGATGTATGAGGGCAGTAGACCAAGAAGTGATTTAAAGATGAAAATGTACCAGTGGAAGAGTCTGCGTGAGGTTAATGATGTCCAGTTAACCAGTGAATACAGGGTGCAGTGGTGGGTACGATAATCACAACCAGTTATGAATCTTAGTGCACCATGATAGACCACATCCAACATCTGCAGGGTGCTTTTAGGAGCATTCATGTAGAGAATGTCACCGTAATCAATGGAGGGAAGGAAAGTCACAGACACAAGGCGTTTCCTGACATTCAGTGATAGACAGGATCTGTTTCTGAAAAAGAAACCCAGTTTAACTTTCAATTTCTTCACTAGGTTTTCCACGTGGAGTTTAAAAGAGAGATGTGAATCGATCAGGATACCCAGATATTTATAGGAATCAACAAACTCAATAGGGACACCATTTGAAGAAAAAATCAGAGGAGGATCTGCTGGAACCGCCTTCCTATTTGAAAAAAACATCCCTTTTGTTTTATCAGCATTTAGGACAAGTTTGAGACGGAACAAATCTGACTGGATGATGTCAAAAGCGGATTGTAGTAACTGGAAAGCCTTAGCTACTGTTTTAGCTCGGCAATAAACAACTGTATCATCAGCATAGAAATGTAAGGATGCATCAGGGATGCAGTGACCTACATTAGCTATGTAGATTGTAAAGAGAGTTGGTCCTAAAACTGAGCCTTGTGGTACACCATTTTTAACTGTTAAATAGCTGGAAGAAGTACCGTTATGTTGAACACATTGCCTCCGATTGGAAAGATAGTTAGAAAACCAACCGATGGTGTGATCAGAGAAACCGATTTCTAAGAGCTTATGACACAGGATGTTATGATCCACAGTGTCAAAAGCTTTGGACAGGTCTAAGAAAAGTGCAGCACAATAGTCCTTAGCATCCAATGCTTCAACAACATCATTCAGAACCTTCAGAGAAGCAGTTGTTGTGCTGTGTTTTTTCCTGAAACCAGATTGATGGAGAGGTAAGATGTTAAATGAGTCCAGATAATTTTTGATCTGAGAGTTTATCAGTTTTTCTTGAACCTTGGCTAAGATGCAGAGTTTAGAGATCGGTCGATAATTGTTCAGTGAGGTGGGGTCACCTCCCTTCAGCAAAGGAAGAACAAAGGCTGTTTTCCAAGCATCCGGAATGGTGTTTTGGCTTATGGATAGATTAAAGATGTGGGTCACAGGGACTGTGATGATATGAGCAGCCAGCCTTAAGAAATAAGGTGGAAGTTCATCTGGACCTGCAGATTTTTTAGGATCAAGATCATTTAACAGTTTATTTACCTCACTGACTGAGAATGGAGAAAAAGAGAAGGTGTGATTAACAGATGGTTGGCTTGTAGGAGGGATTTGATTTGTTGAAGTTTGATTATTAGATAAAGTGGCCAATTTTCCGTTTGTAACTGTATCAAATAAAGAACTAGAAGCAACAAAATGTTTATTGAAACAGTTCAGGATCTCGTGCTTATTTGACACAGGAACAGAGTCAACAAGAAATTGTGATGGGAGGTCAGATGATTGGGGGGTGCCTGAGAGAGATTTAATGGTTTTCCAGAATTTTTTAGGATCGTTTAGATTTTTGGAGGTCTGAGATAAGAAGTAGTTACGTTTTGCAGCTTTATGAATGAAATGAATGAATTCAGGTCCTACCTGGGTGCGCGATGTTTTATATATTCCCTGGTGGGCTGTGGGCTGCAGGAAAAGCACTCCCTGTTATTATTTTTATTTCTGAGAGAACTTTTTATAACATATATAGTAGAAAGACCGTATCAGAACACCGCAGAAGTCTGAGCGAGCTGCTCACGATAGGTTTCACTTTGAGCTGACTGAAATCTGTCAATCATTTCAGTAGGCGTGTCAAAGTGACCAATCAGCGAGCTCAGTTGAGTCCTCTCCGTGGAGCGAAAAACTAGCGGAAGTGACGATCGGAAGTGACGGTACGGAGGAAATGACGTAGAATTTGGAGCGAAAACACGAGAATCTACGCGAGAACATCAGCCGAGCTGTAGCAGAGGCTCCGTATACGCGCGTATACGGGGTCTGCTTCACTGTAAAGGGAGAGTCCAGCCACCCTGCGGAGAAAACTCATTTCAGCCGCTTGTATCCGAGATCTTGTTCTTTCGGTCATAACCCAAAGCTCATGACCATAGATGAGGGTGGGAACGTAGATCGATCGGTAAATTGAGAGCTTTGCCTTTTGACTCAGCTCTCTCTTCACCACGACAGACCGGTACAGCGCCCGCTTCACTGCGGACGCTGCACCTATCCGCCTATCGATCTCACGCTCCAGTTTTCCCTCATTCGTGAACAAGATCCCGAGATACTTAAACTCCTCCACTTGGGGCAGGACCTCCTCCCCGACCCGGAGAGGGCATGCTACCCTTTTCCGGCTCAAGACCATGGCCTCGGATTTGGAGGAACTGAACTAAGGAGGAACTAATCTTAACACTTGCATCAAAAAATCTTTTTCCTAATAACTTTACCAGATCATACTGTTCTTTTTCTCGTTCAAGACTCCTTATCATTTCTGTTCTTTCCTTCTGATATTTCCTACAAACTGACAGTACATGTTCTAGTTTCATTTTCCCCACAAAACTCACACCTTCCTGTGTCATGTTTCCCCATTATATGTAATGTTGCATTAAGTCCTGAATGACCCAACCGTAGTCTAGACATTATCCTTTCCTGCAACCTATTTCTTCCAACACCTCTCCTATCTTCACAATATTCCTGAGGGTGTCACTGTAGAAACGAATGTGCATTGTACTTCCTGTCCGACACCGGAAGTGCCTGTATTCCATAGGCGGAGTATGGATCGCGGGTGTTTTTGAAAGTTATTTTCATTCATTTTATCGGAGCAAACACAGCTTTTGTTTAAACGGAACGTTTACTGAAATGTCCTACCGGGGTTCAGGTACCTGCTGTGCTGTTCGCGGCTGCACCAACAACCGGACCAAGCTAAATCTTTGGCTAAAACAACAGTGTTTTCAACACGGACCCAAAACAAAGAAAGAGTGTTCCTGTGAAAAGCGATATGGTTTCCATCGCCTACCTACAGATGACGACGTAAAAAGAAGGTGGCTGAAAAATCTGAATTTGAAGAGACCACCCAAAACGCTGTTTGTGTGCTCATTTCACTTCATTGATAAACGGCCGACAGAGGAAAACCCGCATCCTACTCTATGGCTGGGCTACGATAAACAACCGGAGAAGAAACGTCGGTTCCTCAGAAGGATTGAAAACAGTGTGATGAGAATGTCAGGTATGATGCATTAATAAGGAAAATCTTACTATTAATTTAAAATGTGTATCTTTGAAAATGTGTCCAGTTTGTTGTGTCTTACATTAATAAATGTATTTGTTATTAATACATTTCAGATGAGCCTGATGAGGTGGATGAGAATGGGGAGCTGTGCTCAGCATCTGCGTCGTTGTCCTGTGATGCCCAAACACAGTGGTCTGATCCAGGGATGGAGGAGCACAGCTATTCAAAAAGGTCCAGCATCACATGTGGAGTGAGTGCACCATCCCCAGAACTGCCACCCCCAGTATCAGACAGCATCTTACAGAGCGATGCAGACTCCCTCTTGTATACTGGGATTCCACTCACTGCGTTTCACAGGCTTGTATCGTGCCTACAGAAATTTGCTCCCGTTTCATCATCAGTGCCAGTTGTAGATCAAGTCCTAATGACTTTGATGAAACTAAGACAGAACTTCGTCATGGCTGATTTAGCACGGCGGTTTAAAACATCTCAAGGTCATGTCAGCAAAACTGTTGGAATGTGGATCGACATAATGTCTGAACACACCAAGGATCTTGTTGTGTGGTTGCCTCGTGAAACAATCAAAGCAACATTGCCAAAACCTTTTAAAGAGCTGTTTTCAAAAACAACCTGTGTAATTGACTGCACAGAGACAGTTTTGCAGAAAGCCAAAAACTTGGACTGTAGAAGCGAATCATACAGTCACTATTATTCCAACAACACTGTGAAATACTTAGTTGCTGTTGCTCCCTCTGGATTTATTATGTTTATTTCAGATGCTTATGGCGGCAAATGCAGTGACAGGTACATAACACAGAACTCAGGGTTTCTGGATTATCTACGTGCTGGAGATGAGGTGATGGGTGACCGTGGTTTCACAGTCAGGGACTTGATGGAGGAGCGCAGAGTGAATCTAATCATTCCAGCATTCACACGTAAAGGATGCCAGCTGACCGGTGAGGAGGTCACTCACACACGCCGCATTGCTCATGCTCGCATTCATGTTGAGCGGGTAATAAGGCGTCTGAAGGTGTACAAGATTCTTTCGCAGACAGTACCAATTTCCTTGGTGCAAAAAATAGACAAAATCATTAAGATTTGCGCATGCTTAGTGAATTTAAGAGGTGAGCTTATTTCCAGCGACAACACAGAAGACAGTAATTATTAGAAAGAAATAGGATAGATTAGGAGAACACATTTATTCAAACTTTTTCTGAAAACAAAAGTTACAACCTAATGTGTAAACTAGAAAACTGCTGAAATGTGCACAGATACAACAATGTTGTTAATATTTTAATGTAAATGTATGACATCTTAAAAAAAATGTAAATTGTAAAAAAGATGTTTATAGTGATGTATGAATATTTTACTGTTTGTGTTAATATGTGTTAATGGGACATTGTTTTGTAGTACTACGTCTTTAATAAAACATGAGGAAAAAAAACCAAACAAATATAAAGACCGTTATTTTCTTCTTGGTTTACAACATTTCTGTTGATTAGTTGTGTACTGTACAGTATGTAGTACACATAATATTTCTCTGCTCACTGATTTTTAAAGAGATCCATGTATTTGTTGCAGAGCTGAATCTTATTTGTAACAAATTCATCAACCAGTATGGGAAGCATTTGTGAAAAGTAAAAACTCTTGAGGTGTTTCATCTGTGTGTTTGGATGGGGTATCTGCAGATCACACTGGCTCTGAGAAGACTGATCATTTCTCAATGTTTGCTGTGTAGCACAGATGAGCAAGACTTTCTGTCTGCAGCTGAAAAAATGGGGCCATAACAGAGGAACTAACATAACTTTGAAATTCTTGATGATCCTTGAAAACCTTGGCGTTGGGTTCAGCTGATGACACACTCGGATTGGATGTTGATGCTGCCATGCCTTCATGAGTGTGGACTGCTTTATGGCGTTTAAAATGATGTGTCACCTTCTTCAGCTCAACATTTTTTCTTGTGCCTGAATTCCACTTCCTCTGCACATCTGTGCACGATGTCCCAGTCTTTCCTTGTCTGACTGCGTTCTCAACCTGATATGAAAATAACATCCACATTATAAACCAGTAGGTGCACACTATCATTTCAAAAAATGATAAAAGTAATTAATAAAAATAAAAGATTAACAGCATTTACCTTCCACATAATCGCGGCTGCATGGCTGCAAGACCTGCCTTGCCCTGCAACGCATGAACAACCTGCAGTCTGGATTATGCCTGATGTTGAAACTAACACCCAGGCTCGGTGATGCGGGACTTTCAGACATTGGCTGGGCTCTACGTCTGCTTTAAGATAAATAAGATCGTGTCCCTCCTCTTTTAACAAAACGACACCGACCTTATTGCTGTGTAAATACTGATATGCCTCTGCGCTTTTCAGATTTTTCATCGCTTCACCGTCAGAAGCAGCCGACTCTAGGAAGTAGTTAAAGGGGACCACACATGCAAAATTCACTTTTTAATGTTTTTTTTACTAAACTTTGGGTATTTACTTCATAAAAAAACAGTCCTTGTGCCAAAAAAATGCACCCAGTGGTTTATTTACTCTAAGTAGATTTATTTATTTTTGATAAATACACCAGGATTCACACTTCCTGCATTTATTGACGTCACAAGCCGCCAGCCAATCAGATCAAACCTGAGTCCAGCCCCTCACCTAGCAACCCCTGGTTAGGCTCAACCCACTTCTGTATTAAACACATGACTGTTGTTTTTCATGATTTCATCTCATCTTTTGTTTATATGTTCTTAATTTCATGTGTACAGCACTTTGTTGCAGCTGTGTTTTTTTAAATGGCTTTATAAATAAAGTATAATTGTTATTTTTATGTTTTAGTTCAATTTTTAGTGTATTTGCGATCGCTGCCAACGCGCAGCCGGCAAAAATTAAACGAGCGGACCACAGGCGGAAGGACCGGGTTCGACGGGACCCTCTTCCGGCGCGATGGAGCGGAGCTTCAACTGTACAGCCTTGCAGCAGCCTCGCAGCAGGCTCGCAGCAAGAGGACCTTCTCCTTACAGATTAATTTACGGGAGACACTTGGTGAACTTTGTGTTGTCTTCACTGGAACAGCGATAACTCCCAAAATCTCATCGCGTGCAACGAGCGGAGCTGGCGAAAACCGGAAGAGGAACAAGCTAACATTAGCTTCGGATTCGGGTGGTCTAATGCTAAAAGGAGCAGCAAACTGCGGCGCGCTCAGACGGGTTTCGGTAAGTTATCTTAAGCTAACACTAACAGTAAGTCAAATGAGTAATAAAAAAAGAGCTAATTTTAAAACAACAACACATTACAGATACTGGCTGTTACAGAGGGCGTGAACAGATCGTTGAAGGGCGTGGACTTCAAGAAACCGGTCGTTCAAAACGAAAGTTAAAAATGGCAGAATTAAAAAGGGTATAATTGATTATCTAATAATTATTTTGTGCATTAAATTGAAGGAATAGGGTCTGGATATCCCACAGAAATACCATAAAAATTTAAAAAATACATCTGAGGTCCCCTTTAAAGATACAACTGTACGTAATCTGCGGCCACTTTTTCATATCGTCCACCCATCCTTCGTCCGCAGCAGGGAGCGGTATGGTTATACTGTCCTTTCTTAGCTCTGTCGAGTGGTGTTCCCACATTTTTAATGAACTAAATCAACAAAGTTTGGACTGTCTTCAACTGTATTACTTGCATGTAAACAAACGGTGTTTCCGGTCAACCGGAAGTCGTGTGTACATTTCGCGCAAAGCATCATGGGGCGTAGGAATGAGTTTATTGGCGGTTGGCGAACTCATATTAAGCGCATTACCGCCACCAACTGGACTGGAGTGTGGACTTGGATAATGGACAGAAAAAAAGAATAATAATAAGAAAATAAATTAAAATAAAATAAAGAAAAATAAATAATAATAATAAAAATAAACTAAATTCGACAAAACAAGCTAATCGACTTCATGAACAAAACAACTTTATTGTATGTATCAGGCGAGTTTTCCTCCAAGAGCCCAGCTAATGTGAAGTTCTGACGTTTTTCTTT
>JBBPBX010007734.1:43498-58289 GCA_038048925.1 Garcialebias charrua | reverse complement strand
TTCATTCAACCTTTATTTAGTCAGGTAAATCTTATCAAGCCTCGAGGGCTCATTTACGAAAGCGACCTGCTACAAACTAAAGAATGATGAACAGCAATGATACAAATACATTAAACAATAAACAAAAGAAAAAGTAGCAAAAGTAGCAAAAACATTATAAGGTAAATGTACAAAATCAAAAACAGGAACATATCTGCATTGGTTTTTGCCAGGATTCCAACAGATTCTGAAAACCATTTAGAGAGGTCAGGGCAGAGAGCTTCAGATCTTTTTGTAAGACTCTGAAGTCCCTGTCCAATCAATCAGGCCCACATTAGCTGTCATCTCTTTCCACGGAGTACGTGACTCATTGCGCACACTGTAGCTGCACTCACGCAAAGACATGTAGGAGGAGATGTATGAGGGCACCAGACCAAGAAATGATTTAGGGCCAGTTTACACGGCGCGTATTTTGAGTAGAACCGCTACTTTCTCTTTGCATCTTTGCTTATCGCCTACACGACGCTGCTGGCCCCCCTCTTTGCATCCGATACTTTCCTGATCCACCTCTCAGGGTGGAACTTTTTCGCAGACCCCCCGCTGATAATGTAAACATCTCCTGCTGATCTTTTGTGTCAACCACATGCGCGCAGCTCACACGCGCGGACAGTCTAGGGCAGGCGGACATTTCACGTGTCACGCTGCAAAATATAACAGTTTAACAATAATAAACAGTATTTATGTTGGCGTGGGAGATGTAAATTTATCTGAACTACAGTATCTATCTGGACTCGTTACATTTTTTAAACAGTGCGTAACGTGCTGTGAAAATGAAGACACCAGGTTTATTTTTTATTTATTTATTTATTCAGCACCACAAACTTTACGTAACACAAACACTGAGAATTAAACTGAACACACTATTAAAACACGTGAACCGAACTGTAACTACGTTAATGAACTGGACTCTTGCTGTGTGTTCATCTGGACCCATCAGAACCGGTCTGCCTGTTGGAACGACAGCTCCACCTGGCAGAAATAAAAATAAATAAATAAATAAAAACTCTGTTGTTGTGTGATCAAATTAAACACAAGCAAACATTATATTAAGAACGTTGATTTACCTGCTGTAAGTCAGCTGTTTATCACGGAGTAAAGTCCGGTTCTGGTCCACAGTCCACTCAGCGTCTGGTGTGCAGCTTGTTAGATGAAGAGGTCCCGCTTGGTGTCAAATCTGTTGACTCTTATCCAAAATCCAGCTTTAACTTGTTGTTAACTTGTTGTTAACTAGTTAAGCTCAACTTTTAGCACAAAAGAAAGTAGCAGACTGCCAGCAGAGTGAGGCAGCACGCATGCGCAGTGGGTGAAGGTTCAGCAGCACGCATGCGCAGTGGGTGAAAGGGGGGGTGCATGAGGGAGGGGGGAGATTCGAGCAGATCCGTGTCAACGCAAAACTTTTCATGTAATTAACATACCCAAAAGTTCCGTTTCCCCCCACAGTGTCCGTGTAAACAGGGCCTTAAAGATGAAAATGTACCAGTGGAAGAGTCTGCGTGAGGTTAATGATGTTAATGATGTCCAGATATATATGCTATATATGCTGCCATGTGTTAGCTCTGTTCCCGCATTTATAGCCTCTGTTTATCCACCCTGTGATACTTCCTGTTTTCAATTTCTGTCCAATCAAATATCTTACAGACTCTCTGAAGTCCCTGTCCAATCAATTAGGCCCACATTAGCTGTCATCTCTTTCCACTGAGTACGTGACTCGTTATAAGAACCAACCTACATGATCTCACAAAGACTGGGAGACTCTAACGCCAAAATTACACCACACGCGTTACGACGCCGCCCCGCTCCGGTCCGACCTCCGCAGCAAATACGCACCCATTATAATCAATGACAGAATTTACACTGGCTCCGCACGGCGGCGGCGAGCTGCGGAGAGCGGACGGCAGTCCGTCAAAATTAGAAATTTTTCTATTTCTGCCGGACGCCGGAGCTGTGCCGGAGTCAACTTTTGAAGATTACGTCGCACCAACAGGAAAAGGAACGAGCACAACTTCCGTATTTACAAAATAAAATCACCACGGGCGGACTTAATCCTAGCTCTATACGGATTTATTTGTACAAAAATGCTGTCAAACTATCATTTATGACTACGCCTACAAACGCAATACAAGAAATAAATAAATAAATAAAGTATTTTATTCTGAAATGTAATACATCACTTCCTGTTGCTCAAACCATGTCCTGTCGCTCATTTACGAGAGAAGATCAAGGCAGCAGTCTCTACTGTTGTTCTCCTTCTTCCACCGAATGAATTGTTTTGTTCTGACTTACTTATTTATCACTTGATTTATCGCGCGATCCCGCAAATCCTGCGCATGCGTCTAAAAGCGGCGCATGCAGGCGGACCTGAGCTGAGCGGAGGAAGTGGAAATTGGAGTTTGAGACGCTCAGCTGCGACCTGAGACAGGTTGAACAACTAACTATAGTAGAATAGAATAGAATATATCTTTATTGACATTGTCATTGCACCGGGGCACAAAACAACGTAATTGATTACGCACATCCGTCTTAAGATAGGGGCGAGTGCACGAAGCCGCAGCAGTATGAAACCGCGCCGCAACAATCAGATATGGAAAAAGGAATAGACACAAACGGGTAAGAACGTGGTATTCAAAAAAAAAGAATCTATCACAATTTGTCAGGAGACACTCCATGATAAAGTCCAAAAAAACTCTACCAGCTTTTAGCACATATTAGACAGGACAAGATGCATTATGACGGCAGGCGGGAGGTAAAGTCTGTGAGTAATCAGTTCCAGATAAGCACAGTTCGCAGGTCTCAGCCCGGCTCCATCTGAGAACGCACACACAGAGACCTCTGGGGGGAGGGGTGGGGGAGGGCAGCGAGTTCCCTTCAGCTTCCCAGCTCAGGAGAAGATTTGTAGACAGCCTTCAGTTCAAGGCTGCACAGAGACCAGATTAGATTAGTTGCTTTATTTTTCAGTCAGGCCACAGTGTACTTTTACTGCAGTCTTAAGTCCAGGTGCTGTTTCTGGGTCCAAATCGCCGAATCGAGAGAGGTTCCGAGCTACAAGATCCTTCCGTATGTGCCCTGTTTGAATCCGGACGGCTGTAAACGAGTTCCACACACCGCAGGTCCGCGGCAGCCACCGCTTCTCCCACCGTGCGGTTCAGCCCGCACAACAGCTGGGAAGGTCATCATAGCCTGGATCAAAGCATTTTCGCTGAGCGGAAGTCTCGCCAGCACGCCGATCGCGGCGGTCCTCCTCAGCCTTCAGTGGCAGAAACAGCCACCAGTATCCCAATAATCCACAGAGATTCCACGTCCCCGACAGAAAGAGCGGCCAGTTACATTAGCCTGCTCCTCGAGTTCATAATGTAGCTCACCGCACGCGTGTCGATGGGGCTCCCCGGCTCTCCCTGGCCGGTGCGCTTCGCGGAATTTTTTTTAATCGATAGTATCGATAGATGAAATAGCCCAGAAAACAGTCCACGCACATAAATCCATTCCAAATTGGTTCGAGCGAGCGCTGAAGAGTTACAGACGAGACAAATGCAGAAGCGGGGGGGGGGAACCAGGGAGGTGTAGGAGCAAAAAGAGATGCGACCTGCTCTGCCGAGAGCGGAAGTAAAATAAATTATCATTGAACATTGAAAAAACTAACTATATGATATTTAGTAAAAAAAAAGCCAACTGTAGATTTTCTATTCAAAATTGATGATGTGGAGATACGTAGAGTGAGTGAAGCAAAGTTCTTGGGAGTGATTATTGATGATAAATTGACATGGAAAAAACATATCAATGTTGTAAGAACTAAAATCTCTAAATCTATGGCAGTGCTGTATAAAGTACGGGAATTTTTGACTGACAAGGCATTGTGTTTGCTGTACAATACGATTGTTGTGCCACATCTGATTTATTGTGTTGGTATCTGGGGTACAGCTTGTAAAACAACAACCAAGCCTATTTTTATTTTACAAAAAAGAGTAATAAGAGTGATCTCAAGAAAGCATTATCGTCATCCTTCAAGTATTTTGTTTTATCAACTGAAAATTCTTAAGTTTTTTGATTTGGTGGATTACAATGTTCTATTGCTGATGTACAGGGCTCAGAATCAAAATTTACCGTCAAACATACAAGTGAATTTTGTTAAAAGAAATAGTTGTTATAATTTAAAGGGAACAGATATTTTTGTAAAGAAGAGGTATAGAACAAGTTTAAAGGGTAGGTCTACGTTAATGAAGGGAATTAGTTTATGGAATAGTTTGGACGATGATGTAAAAAAGGAGAAATCATTAGTTGTATTCAAAAAAAAGATAAAGAATGTTTTGCTGATGAGATATATATAAGTTTTGCTGATATTTAGAAATTATATTGAAAAATTGTGATAATTTTGTGGTTTATTGTATTATGTATTTTTTGAATTGATTGTTTTGATTTGATATGAAGGGGCAGAAATGATAAGAATTTATTCTTCTTCTGCTGCCTTTCATTTTATAGTTATTTTATTTTATTGTTTTTGAATATGTCTTGTTTTAATTGAAATGAATGAATAAACAAACAAACAAACAAACAAATAATTATCCCCTTGGTAACCTATTACATTATCAAGTCTTGGATTGCTCTATTAAAGTCATCTGACCTATTAAGTTGCTCTTTGACTCATTATTAATTATTTTATAATCCCCACACATATTCAGATGATGTGAACTATAATTTAACTTTATAGTTTATCTTAGTTAACTGAACAAGAACGTGTGAGGTTGATGTTTTCTCATTAAAGGAACTTTAATTATAAGGAACTATCCTTTATAAGGAACTATTTTCCTACTGACATCAGAAAGTGTCATGGTTTATTTTAAAGTTAGCAGTCACAAAAAATATATTATTTATCAGCTTATGGCCTAGTTTACACATCTGACAGATATTCTAGCCATCTGTATATGATCTATTTTCCATAATTCATAATTAAACCTTATATTCACCAACCTATATTATGTTATTTTCCACAATTTATTATCAATGGCTATTTTATTCCTAATACTACAATGCCAAATTTTAGCTTACTAGCTTAAGGCTCCCACAGACTCGGGCGTACTGTGATCCATGCGGACATTGCGCGTACTATACGCAGACGGTTGAAACTTCATACTTGAGCGAACACCCTGATGGGCTGCAGCCCAACTCCGCAGGCAAGGGGCGTTTACCTTTGGGACAAATTGAGGTCGCCGATTGGTCATTTGCTGACACGCCTACTGGATTGATTGACAAGTTGCAAAAAAAAAGAGCTGGCAGCCCAGTTGCAGCAGTGTTTTATGTTTATATGTTGTCAATAAAAAGTTCTTAAAAAACCAAACAAAACAGGCAGCGCTGGCCCTGCAGCACACCCCTCAGAACAGCCCACCAGGAAATCTCCAGACCCTCTCACAGCCATGCCGGGCCTGATTTTAATTCTCTCGTGACAAATTCCTTCATTTCTCACAATTTCAGTCATGGCGTCAACGGTCGAGGAGGAAGAGATCACTTGCCTCTTGGAAAAAGCAAAACAAAAGAAAAGGCCATTGACCAGGGATGAAGAAGGGGAATTTCATACATTGGTGTCACATACAAAACATTCCGTCGCCAGACAGTTTGTTGTGTGACACTGCGTACGCGTACGTAAAATCTGATCTTTGCAGAGACATGCCTTGCAGGCGTCCGCTTCGAGTCCAATCCAGTATGCGTGGACCTCCGTGGACTGAAGTATGCCAGAGTGTGGGAGCCTTAATACACTAAGTTATACACAGTTTTGTGTTGGCTATTGTAAATTAGCTGTAACGTCTATCTTGAAATATGGATGGACTCCAACAGATAATCAGGTTTAGATGTACAGCCAAGGATCACATCCTTTTTCATTTAACCGTTATTTATACAGGTTAGTCCCATTGAGCCCCGGGGACTCATTTACAAGAGAGACCTGATTTTGACAAAGAGTGATGACAACAGTAAACAACAAAGACATAGACAATTATAAGGGATGTGTACACACTTAAAAAAATTATAACAATTGACAATAAAATGGTAATTAAAAGTAAAAGTAAAAATAAAACTGCTAGGTTGTAAGGCGGTGTAGAAAACTAAAAACAGGAACATGTCTGCATTGGTTCTTGTCAGGAACTTAACAGATGTTTGAGGCAACTCAGAGAGGTCAAGGTCGAGAGCTTCAGATCTTTTTGCAAGATATTCCAGGAAACTGGAGCAGAGTAGGAGAAGGCCCTTTTGGGCGGCCGTGGCGTAGTGGTAATGGCAGTCGTCCCCCGATCGGAAGGTTGGAGGTTCGAATCCCGGTTCCCCACACCATGTGTCGTTGTCCCTGGGCAAGACACTTAACCCCGAGTTGCTCCCGGTAGGACTGGATGGTGCCTTGCATGGCAGTCTGCCACTACCGGTGTATGAATGTGTGTATGAATGGGTGGATGGTTGGTATTGTAAAGCGCTTTGGGGCCCCTCATAGGGGGCTGGAAAGCGCTATATAAATAAGCTCCTTTTACCATTTTGCCAAGTTCAGTCCTCACCGAGGGGACACTGCATGTACAGTAATAATGTTCTGAGAGCGCACGCTAATCATGTCCTGAGAGCGCACGCTAAAGCTGCACTCACGCAAAGACGTGTAGGAGGAGATCTATGAAGGCAAAAGACCAAGAAGTGATTTAAAGATGAAAATGTACCAGTGGGAGAGTCTGCATGAAGTTAATGATGTCCAGTTAACCAGTGAATACAGGGTGCAGTGGTGGGTACGGTAGTTGCAGCCAGTTATGAAACTTAGCGCACCATGATAGGCAGCATCCACCATCTGCAGGGTGCTTGTGTTCATGTAAATATTGTCACCGTAGTCAATGAAGGGAAGGAAAGTCACAGTTAAGGCATTTCCTAGCATTCAGAGTTGGACAGTAGACAGGATCTATTTCTGAAAAAGAAACCCAGTTTAACTTTCAGTTTCCTTACTAGGTTTTCCACGTGTAGCTTAAAAGAGAGATGCAAATCGACCAGTCGTTTCATTAAAATCCATCCATTAGTTATTGAGATATTTTGTTAACCGACATACAATATTTACTCCAAATAATATAAAAATTTCAAGCAAAGATCACACACAATGAGTTGCACTGGGAGTATGTGCTAAATAACTTGGCTACAACCAGTTTTTTGCACAATGTTTGTAAAACTGACAGAATCTTTGCTATTTTTGTTCTTTCCAAGTTCAGCTGTTTCAGCCATCATGAATTGGCTCCAAAAGTTGATTAGCTGCAAATGTACATCTAACTAGAGAAATTGTATTTCCTGCAAAAATGCAGTGTGGAAGCTTACTGCTGAACTTGCTGGAAAAACAGCTGAAATTAGCTAAAAACATGCTGAAATGGAAGAACAAAGCCAAGTTTGCAGAAGAAAGTGGAAAGAACATATATTTGTTGAATTATGAATAAATAAACAGAAATGAGCACCCAAATTAGGAAATTAGCTTAAAAAAGCTGAAATTAGCAACAAATTGTTGAAAAGTAGCTGAAAATGCAGAAATTACCAGAAGGAAGTGGAAAGAGCTGTGAAATAAGCAAAGAAAAAAAAAAAGTTGGAATAATCTAAAAAGGCCAAATTTAGCCCAAAACTGTTTCAATTGTAGCTGAAATAGCATGAGCTGAAACTAGCAGAAATAAGATGAAAGGAGCATAACAAGCTGAAATTAAAAGAAAAAAGTTAATTATGCTAAAACTAGCAGAGATTACCATGAAAAACTTGAATTTATCTGAAAACGGCTAAAACTAAAAACCTAGTTGAAAAGGTAGAACAAGCTTAAATTAGCATAGGAAAGCAGGAAGAACATGTTTGTCTAATAAGGCTAAAAGAAGCAAAAATGAAATTTGGAAGAAAAAAAGCTTAAATTAGCTAAAAACTGATCTGAAGATGAAATAGTTGAAAATCTGAAGCTTGCAGAAATAAGCTGAAAGGAGCATAACAAGGAATGAAGTTAGAAGAAGCACGAAAAATGTTGTAGTTAGCAGAAAGAATCTGAAAAGAGCACAACTAGCTGAAAGTCGAAAAAAAAAAGTTTAAATTTGCACAAAGAAGCTGAAAGAAGCTGAACCAGATTAAAATATGAAAGGAGCAATAAAAGGCTGTAAACGGCTCTAAAAATTTGAAGGAAGTAAAATGAGCTCAGTTCATTTTTATGAGGGAAAAAGTTAGAAAAGGCTAAATATAGTTAGAAAAGGCTAAATATTTTGAAAAGCTAACGTTGCACCAATAGCAAAAGTCATAGCACCCTTCTCCTGAACGACCTGAACGTTTTGATATATCCATCCATCCATCCATCCATTTTCGTCCGCTTATCCGGAGTCGGGTCGCGGGGGTAGCAGCTTAAGTACGTTTTGATATATGATTTGTTGAAATGGCACAAAAATTGTGTAACGAGAAAGACACCGGAAAGCATACTTTAGAAAAATGGATCACAATGGTGTGAATGCTTCATAACCATTCTCACAATGATTATTTCCTGGAAGCATAATTGAAATCTATCGAGGGCTTTATGAGATACTTTGCCAACACCTAACCCAACCTGAATCTGTTAAACTTTTCATAGCCTTGTACAACACCTGTAAAAACTGCTGTCTGGTCCTTGTTTGATTTACAAATCAGATGGAAGTAATAGTGCGAGGTGAGGCTGGAAGTTGCAAAGTAGACTTGAGACGTGACTGCGTGAGTGGCATGATGAAAGGTGGTGGAGGAGGAGGTGGTGTTGGGAGGGGTTGAGAAAGACCACAATGTGTAGGCGGAGGAAATCTTGAAGGAGTGGGGAACTTGACAATCCCCTCGAGATGGATAATCAAGTAATGACCCGCGAGGCCTCAGCCTCATCTGATTATAAATAACCAATGGAATCATCATCTCTGATTGTGTTTCCATTCCTCCTTCTTCTCCCTTCTCTTATTTATACCTCCGTCAACCGTCTTCACTGTAGGTAGACGCTGCTCATAAAGGGGACGTTGTGGTGAGGGGGGAAAGATGGCAGGAGAAAAGCCTAACAGATTCTAATGATGTGGAGGCAATTGTGACAAGTCCCCCCCCCCTTCTTCTTCTTGAGCGACTATTTACCGGTTGGCGGGGTCACGGAAGGTTGATGAAATGACACCTCCCTTTTGTACGTGAGGGAGGGCGAGTTTGTCAGGTTGTTATTAAGCCTGATTCAGCCAATTGCCTCAGAGTGGGAACCCCGTTTGTGTGAGCGGACACGGAGATAAAAAGTTGACAGCGGAGAAGAATAGAGTATTTCCGTCCCCTTGCTTTGTGATGATTACTAATTATCCTGCAGCTTAAGGGGGCCAGTGGCAGAAATTCACTGATTTCATAATTTAACGGAGCTGTCGCTGAATACTCAGTCAGCCGCTGATGGCTCGCACGGAATGATATGCAATTCCTCTCTTTTCTTTGATAGAATAGTGGCGATGATGATTATAGTTTGTGCTGCACTCGCTGACATGAATCCTGTTGACGTTTTACTCTGTTTCGAGAAGTTTGGCAGGTTCGCCGCGGCTGGAACGCGCTCGAATCTCTGCCTAACAATAGTTCAGCTCAATAAACCATGAAGTGCCGACATAAAATTGAAAGCTGTCAGGAGAGAGGACGCTTGCTGCCTTCACTGTCGTCCTGATGTTTTACCTGCTCAGACACCATTTGCTCTTTGTTCCTTTAGTCATTTGTGACAAGCTTACAGAGACACAAAACTTTCACTTCTCCTGTGACACATCAAGAAGCAAAAGAGTAAAAATGATTTCTACAGTAAACTATAACTGATTAACCTAATTCAAAATGGCTGCCACGGTCAAATGACCTTTAAGAACACAAAAATTGTTATAATTCTGTCAATTTTACTCACATTGACCTAAAATTGGCTAGTCTAAACAACCATATGCTATTCTCGCATGCACCGGAATTATATTCGCACGCACACGACTCCAGCATCATTTTCTATTCTTTTTTCTAAACCAGCTGGATTTCTTTTTATTAATTTTATATATTTTTCACTTTTTTTTTCTTTCTGATAGTCTGCAGTCATTCCCCAAATCATTTCCAACAGTTCCACGACTAACTGCAGTAAAAACTCTGTATCCAAATAAAAAAATTCAAGATGGCCACCATAGCTTTAAAATAAAATAAAAAACATAACTATAATTCATTGATTTTTTTATTTAAATTTTATTTTTTGCCATATTGAACTGAAATTTGGTACGGTGGTAGCTGAGAGCAAACCCCAACATATAGTACAGCCATTCTAAATTTTAAAATGGCCGCCATGCGGCAGTCCCTGTCAAAGTTTCTCAAAGAACTTTCTAGTTTATATGGTGTTTGCAGATCCCATTACAATACAGAATTCATGAAAGTCGGCCCATGTTCTTTAAGGTAGTTTAAAAATTTGCCTTGTTAACAGGAATTTTGTTTGTTTGTCCACAGGAATACTGTCACGCTGTATGCCTGGACTCAGGGATTGACTACAGGAGGCTGGAAAAACCTGCAGCTGGAAAACTCTACTACCTGTAAGTAACAAACTCACTCTGCAGCACTTTTTATGCTCCGGATCAGCTCGGAGATGCTTCAGAAGTCTGGGAATGAGTCTACATGAACATCCACACAAGCAATCATGCACAGGAAATGTTTGTGCACATTCTGTAGTTAGAATTTTTTTTTTTAAGGCTAGAAAGGGAAGGCAAACAGGTGCATAAATGGGTAGAAGCAGGCAGGCAAATTTATAAAGGCCTGCATTACCTTGAAAGGGCCATGAAAAGAATGAAAGGAATCAATAGAACATGAGAAAATGGCAGAGCTTTAAAAGCTAGTTTTTCGTTTTTCTCTTTACATATACACTGTTAGAACACACACATATAAACACATGCACTGCCAAACAAGATTTATCCATTTACTGTATGTAAATAGAGCTCGTCATCACACCCTTTTACCTGGAGTTAAAACACAAGCGCACAAACAGACACAAACACACACCCTTCACAGTCCCATTCACAGCCTAATGCTTGTGTTTAGAGCCAAACATCCTGGTTTTAGTTGATGGAGTGAAAAGCTAAGTACCTGACACCCATGCTCTGCTCACTGCCAGCATTTGATGCGGCCACTTCAGCCTTATTAATTTCATATCCAATTATTTGCTCTGTTGCTGCAGCACAGAGGAGCCCGGTGCAGAGGCCTGCTTGGACACGCTGTTTGAGGAGTTGGCACTAAGACAGAGGAGTGGTAAGGAAGATCAAGCAGTGTGTCAGGTGGAGTTCTGTGGAAAGGTTATGAACAAATAATATCTTACCTGTTGTAGACAGACTCAATACAGCTATTATGTATCAAATGGCTAAATATGGCTTCCGGCTTCGTTACAGGTATCATCTGCCAAATGTTCATCTATAATACTGCTTTGTTTGAATTAGGGATGCAAGATATTATCGGCATGGTATCGCTATTGGCCGATATTAGCGTTAAAATTCAATATTGGACATCGGCCATTCCATTAAAATAACTTGCCGATATAAAGGCGCTGTTTTTGCCTGCAGCGGCAGCACGTGATAACATTACAGCACAACACGATGATGTTGCAGCGGCAGCGCGATGACGTCACGTGTGTTATCCGAGCTCACGGTGGAGAGTAAAATTCAAAATGTTGGCGGTGGGAAAGTTTTATTTTTCGTTGGTGAGGATGTCAGATTCCGAAGATTTATTGAGTATGTTGAGCCTTGCTACATTGTCCCCAGTCTGAGATATTTTTCTGATGTAACGTTACTCGAGTTACAAGCCATCATTTCCAACGTCGTTGAGAAGCTAATAGCCGATAGCACAACTTGTTGGGTGAGTTTTACTACAGACATTTGGACGTCGTGTTAGCCCCATTAGCATGAGTAGTCTTACAGCACAATGGATAGACGAAAATTTTGAACTAAAAAAGGCTGTCCTTCATTCACAGGAGTGCAGAGGATCCCACAAGCCTCCACAAGTGAGACAGCATCGTAGGCGACTAATGCTAATAAATAACATTTAAAAAATTTCAGTTAATGTAAGTCAAAGTGCTATGCAAATCATATGGTTGTTACTGAATATATGTCACCACCTTTTACAGCTGTTGCACAATTTGTTGCACAGCTTTTGTAGCCTATAAGCCTAAATAAGAGGGAGTATGTTCTGACAAAGGAACATATATACAATATCGGTATCAGCATTGGTTATCAGCCAAATAAGTTTTAACATATCGGCATATCGGCCAAAAATCCGATATTGTGCATCCCTATTGGGGCGGCCGTGGCACAGTGGTAATGGCAGTCGACCCCTGATCGGAAGGTTGGAGGTTCGAATCCCGCATCCGCCCACCATGTGTCGTTGTGTCCCTGGGCAAGACACTTAACCCCAAATTGCTCCCGGTAGGTCTGGATGGCGCCTTGCAAGGCAGGCTACCACTACCGGTGTATGAATGTCTGAATGAATGGGTGGATGGTTGGTATTGTAAAGCGCTTTGGGGCTCCTCACAGGGGGCTGGAAAGCGCTATATAAATAAGCTCCATTTACCATTTACCATATTGATAATAATAATAATAATAATAATTGTCTAATCTTGTCATCTGCGTATGTTTCCCATACACAGACGAAATTCGTCTCTGCATTTAACCCAACCACCTACCAGGCGGTGCAGTGAGCAGCCATAGAAGGCGCTCGGGGAGCTGGAGAAATAGGTGTGCACTCATAGACACCCCAAGATGTGTAGTGGCCGGGACGCGAACCCGCGTCCTTCGGGTCCCAAGTCAAACGCCCTAACCACTACACCATCTTGGCTCCTCGATAATGGTGCATGTATCAAATGTTCTTCTATGTTGGTTCTAATAGAGAGGCTTTCTGATCTGAAGGCTCGACTCTGTGCTTTTGAAAAAAACATTAACTAGCCAGGCGCCCATAGGCTCTGCAGAGCCACTAATGCCATAGCTCACGACGTTAGCAGTCGGAAACCACAGGCCGGCTGGGTGACAGTCTGACGGGCGCAGACTCTTCCACTGGTACATTTTCATCTTTAAATCACTTCTTGGTCTGCTGCCCTCATACATCTCCTCCTACATGTCTTTGCGTGAGTGCAGCTACAGTGTGCGCTCTCAGGACATGATTACCTGCAGTGTTCCGTCAGTGAGGACTGAACTTGGAAAAAGGGCCTTCTCCTACTCCGCTCCTGCTTCATGGAATATCTTACAAAAAGATCTGAAGCTCTCGACCTTGACTTCTCTAAATGGTTTTCAGAATCTGTTGGAATCCTGGCAAAAACCAATGCAGATCTGTTCCTGTCTTTGATTTTATACGTCTACCTTATAATGTTTTGCTAGTTTTTTGATACTTTGTAAAAAAAAAAAAAAAAACTTTCTTTTGTTTTTTTCTCTCTTTTGTTTTCTATTGTTTATTGTTTGTTTGTTTATTGTTTATTGTTTAAGGAAATTATACCACTGCTGTTCATTGTTCTTTAGTTTTAGCAGGTCGCTTTCGTAAATGAGCCCTTGAGGTTCAAAAGATTTACCTGACTAAATAAAGGTTGAATGAATGAATGAAAAAACTAAATGCTAAGCCTAAGTCCCTGGTTCACCATCGTCCTGTTCACATTTCAAATTATGTTTTAAAAGATTTTTCTTCCATTTTAAATCACATTTCAAATCAGTTTCATCACCTTAGCAACTCGGAACCACAGGCCTGCATGGTATCGGCCCAAAGTAAGACTAAAGCTCAAACTAAATCCCCAGCTAACCACCATTGTGTTTCAAATGATTCTTCTCCTGTTCAAAACCACGTTTCAAACCAGTTTCCTCCACTTAGCTATCCTGAACCTCAGCCCCACTGGGTGACGGTCCAAAGAAAAAATAATACTAAGCCCTTGGTCAACCACAACTTTCAACTTTCAAATAGACCTGTCATGATAATGCATTTTGCTGGGTGATTAATTGTCTCAGAAATTATTGCGATCAACAATAATATTGTTTGAAAGTAGAAATAATTAATAATTGTCAAATTTAAGAAGAAATGTTGGTTAATTTTTGTGTGTAGTACCTTTTATTTATTTATTTATTTTTTACCACTGAATGGCAGTATGACTGTTTGAACCAAAGGATGGATGGTGAGGGAGCGAGCAGCATGTCTCCTTAGGAAAAATGGCCAACTTGCCCACGGCTCAAATCAAATAAACCAAAATCACCCCTAAAAATATTAACCATAAAAATATTATTAAAATAAACACAACTACAGGACTGTACTTTACTTTACCAGAACAAAAAAATAAAATAATTAAATATGGACTAGTGACCATCAGATCTCTTTCATCTAAATCCATTACTCAATGACCTGATAACTTGGCAGCACGGTGGCACAACTGGTAGAGCTGCTGCCTCTCAGCGAGCAGGTCCCCGGTTCAAATCCCGGTCCGGGGGCCTTTCTGGGTGGAGTTTGCATGTTCTCTCCGTGCATGCGTGGGTTTTCTCCGGGTGCTCCGGTTTCCTCCCACAGTCCAAAAACATGCATGTTAGGCTGATTGGTAACTCTAAATTGACCCTGGGTGTGAGTGAAACAGGTCCCTCTTGTAAATGAGTCCCCGTGGCTCAACGAGGCTAGCCTGTATAAATAAAGGTTGAATGAATGAATGAAAAAAACTGATCATCATATTGATTTATTCTGTCTGACAGAAACCTGGCTAAAACAGGAAGATTTTGTTAGTATAAATGGATCCACTCACCCTAAT
>JBBPBX010007734.1:0-41210 GCA_038048925.1 Garcialebias charrua | reverse complement strand
GGTCCTACTGGCTTCATCAGTTCGTGATTTACAACTTTCACTGGAGCGGTTTGCAGCCGAGTGTGATGCGGCCGGGATGAGGATCAGTTCCTCCAAATCCGAGGCCATGGTCTTGAGCCGGAAAAGGGTAGCATGCCCTCTCCGGGTCGGGGAGGAGGTCCTGCCCCAAGTGGAGGAGTTTAAGTATCTCGGGATCTTGTTCACGAATGAGGGAAAACTGGAGCGTGAGATCGATAGGCGGATAGGTGCAGCGTCCGCAGTGAAGCGGGCGCTGTACCGGTCTGTCGTGGTGAAGAGAGAGCTGAGTCAAAAGGCAAAGCTCTCAATTTACCGATCGATCTACGTTCCCACCCTCATCTATGGTCATGAGCTTTGGGTTATGACCGAAAGAACAAGATCTCGGATACAAGCGGCTGAAATGAGTTTTCTCCGCAGGGTGGCTGGACTCTCCCTTAGAGATAGGGTGAGAAGCTCAGTCATCCGGGAGGGACTCGGAGTAGAGCCGCTGCTTCTCCACATCGAGAGGAGCCAGTTGAGGTGGCTCGGGCATCTGGTTAGGATGCCTCCTGGACGCCTCCCTGGTGAGGTGTTCCGGGCATGTCCCACCGGGAGGAGACCCAGAGGAAGACCCAGGACGCGCTGGAGGGACTATGTTTCTCGGCTGGCCTGGGAACGCCTTGGGATTCCCCCGGAGGAGCTGCTCCAAGTGGCTGGGGAGAGGGAAGTCTGGGCCTCCCTACTTAGGCTGCTACCCCCGCGACCCGACCCCGGATAAGCGGAAGAAGATGGATGGATGGATGGATAATATGACCAACACAGTGTGATGCACACAGGCTCAGCACAGATCACACAGTGCCGAAAGCCAGGGAATAATAGTGTGTTTTTAAGTGAGATTTAAAAACTGAGGAAGGGGGCCTGTCAGACAAGCAGAGGTAACTCGTTCCACAGTCTTGGGCCTGCAACAGAGAAGGAGGCCTTTTCACCTCTGCGCTTGAAACAGGTTCCTGGAACTGTGAGGAGCAACTGGTCTGCTGACCTTAGAGAACGTGTTGGGACATACGGCTGCAGCAGATCAGTAAGATAGGAGGGGGCAGAGCTGTTTAGTGATTTATAGACATACAAAAGCATTTTGAATTGGATTTGAAGGTGAACCGGTAGCCAGTGCAGGGAGGCCAAAACAGGTGTGCTCTCTTTTGCTTGTGCTGGTTAAAAATCCGGCTGCCGAATTTTGGACTAGTTGAAGTCTAGCAATGGAGGTCTGACTGATACCAAAAAGGAGCAAGTTGCAATAGTCGAGCCTGGACGTAATGAATGCATGATTTACTGTCTCCAGGTTATTTTTGGACAATATGGGGTTCAGCTTAGACAGCCACCTCAGCTGGAAAAAGCAAGATTTAACAATCATATTCACATGACTGTAGAGTTTCAAAGAAGGGTCAAGTATTACTCCCAGATTAGTGACTCTTTGTTTCACTAATGATGCCAGAATGGACAGGTTGATGCAGTGGTTGGTGATTGTGTCATTGGGAGGGAACATCATAACTTCAGACATCTTCTCGTTGAAACTCAAGAAATTTAAAGCCATCCAGTCTCTGATGTCAGCCAGGCAGTCCAGTAGCGGTCTAATAGAGTGAGTACCGTTAAGTCTGGGGGGAAGTAAATTTGCCAGTTGTCGGCGTAGAAATGAAAAGGTACAGTATGTTGTGTTTCCGGAAAATAGCACCTAGTGGCAGCAGGTATAAAGAAAATAAAATAGGACAGAGGATGGACCCCTGCGGTACCCCCCATTTAAGCGCTGCCGACAGTGCCGAGGCTAAACTAAAATCTTTGATGGAGACACAAAAGGACCTGTCAGCGAGGTAGGATCTACACCATTCGAGGGCTGACCATAAACATAACCACGACTCAGGAATCCTAGCCAATTATAGACCTATATCTAATCTAACTCTCAAAAATTCTAGAGAAAATAAAAAATAAAATAAATAAAACGGAGGTTGGCTTGAAACACTGCAATGAAGGCTACTTATGGGACAGATCTGGATGGCAGGCCACAGATTGATGAAGTTTTCTGGATGGAAGACAAAATGTTTCTCCCTTAAAGAAACTACCGAGTAGTCCAGATGAAATTATTTAACCTTTTTTGTGTCTAGAGAAAATAGTTGCTGGTCCGTTACGTGATCATCTGCAAATAAATAATCAGTTTGAAGAGTTTCAGTCTGGTTTTAAAGCTCACCACAGCACTGAATATGCACTGGTGAAAGTTACTAATCATATTATCATGGCCTCTTTCAATGGACAGGTGTCTACACTAGTCCTGTTAGACCTCAGTGCTACATTTGATCCAGTTGATCATAATATTCTATTACAGAAAGTTGAATATGATATTGGAATTACAGGAACAGTTCTAAATTGGTTTAAATCATGTCTATCTGATAGATTCCAATTTGTAAATGTAAATTATGAATCTTCATCATACACCAAAGTTAGTCATGGAGTTCCTCAAAGTTCAAAGCTTGGACCAATACTCTTTACCTTGTATTTGCTTCCATTAGGTAATGTTATTAAACAGCATGGGATAAATTTTCATTGTTATGAAATTTTCATTGTTATGCTGATGATACACATTAATCCAATCAGCTACTTAGACTACAGGACATAAAAACATGGATGACCTTAAATGTTATTTTTTGAATACAGATAAGACTGAGTTTTTAGTTTTTGGACCTGAGCATCTTAGGAATTAATTTTTCAGTCTTTCACCCTCCTTGGATGGCATTCATCTGGCCTCCAATTCTAATGTTAAAAATCTTGGAGTTATTTTTTGATCAGAACATGTCTTTTAACCCCCACATTAAAAATGTTACTACCACCTTCTTCCATCTGTGTAATATCTCTAAAATTAGAAACTGAAAGTTATGCACCATAACTCATGTTCCCTGAAGGAAGGGAACGAGGTGCAACATACTTGCTATGGGAATTGCGCCCCCGCGCGATTACCTGAAGGAATACATTCACGCCTTTTACGGCAGGGGGCGTCACCCGCGCCAGAGGTACCGCCCTTTAGGTACTTAGGCGACTGACGCCCCTCCATCTTTCTCCAAAATAGCACTTCACCGAGCTTTCAGCATTGAAAAGGGCCAGCTATGTTGCACCTCGTTCCCTTCCTTCAGGGAACATGAGTTATGGTGCATAACTTTCAGTTCCCTTTCAGTCATGTTCTCTCGGTGCAACATACTTGCTATGGGAACGTAATTCATTCACGCCCTTGAAATGCTCAGTGAAATGCCTGTTAGTGTGAACGTCTGCCCTTGACCAGAAGGCATCTCAAAGCTACTTTCTATTGTGTATTAGAAAGAACAGCCTGAGTGACATCACACGCAGTAACATCCAAACTGTAGTACTTTGCAAAAGTGTTTAAAGAGCTCCAGTTCGCAGCAGCACAAATGTCTGCAACTGACACGCCCTTGAACAATGACCAGGAAGTGGCCAAGCCCCTGGTTGAGTGAGCATGGACTCCAGGGGGCACTTGTTGACCTTTGCTACTGTATGCCCTTTTAATGGCCTCCGTCACCCAATGTGAGAGGCACTGTCTTGATAGGGCCTTTCCTGTAGCAGGTGCGGCAAAGCATATGAACAGTTGGTTTGTTTTTCTCCATTCGGCTGTTCTCTGCATGTAGATGCGTAAAGCCCTCACTGGGCAGAGAGCCTGTAACCTTTCCTGTTCCTGAGTGAGGACAGGATCAGGCGGAAAGGAGGAGAGATCAAAGTCTAGACTCCTATGGTTCAGAGTCAAGACCTTGGGAGTGTATGCGGGATAATAATAATAATAATAATAATAATGAATTCAATTTATAATGCACTTTTCATTAATAAAAATCTCAAAGTGCTACAAAGTGTAACAAAGCAAAGATCAAAATAAAACAAGTGATAAAATCAAATAAAATCAATAATAATATCGACTAAGATCAAAGATAAAATCATGTGGATGCAGATTAGGCTTGCTTAAAAAATAAATAAAATAAAACAAGTGATAAAATCAAGTAAAATCAATAATGATATCAGCTAAGATCAAAGATAAAATCATGTGGAGGCAGAATAGGCTTGCTTAAAAAGAAAAGTCTTTATGCTGCTTTTAAAGTCAACCAGTGACTGTGGAGCTCTCAGGTCATCAGGGAGGGAGTTCCACAGGCGGGGGGCAGCCACACAGAATGCTCGGTCTCCCATGGTCCTCAATTTGGTCCGAGGAATATGAAGGAAATTACTGTTCTGTGATCGTAGAGACCGGGTGGATGAATATGGTGCAAGAATGTCCTTTAGATAGTCAGGTGAAGTTCCGTGCAAGCATTGATGGGTAATGAGAGCAGTTTTGTACTGAATTCTGTAGGTGACAGGAAGCCAATGGAGGTTATGGAGAATGGGTGTAATATGTTCAAATTTACGAACTCTCAACAGAATCCTTGCTGCACTGTTTTGAATGTATTGAAGTTTCTGAAGGTTTTTGCCAGGGATACCAATAAACAGGGAGTTGCAGTAGTCGAGCCTGGAGGAGACAAAGGCATGGACGAGTTTCTCAGCATCAGGAAAAGTCAGAGATGGGCGAAGTCTGGAGATGTTTCGAAGATGGAAGAAGCAGGTTTTAAACAGATGCTTAATGTGATTTTCAAATGTAAGATGAGAGTCCATTTTTATTCCAAGATTTGTAACAGAGGTGGAGAGGGGGATGTCTTGACCAGAGAAGGAGATTGTTGTTAAAGTTGATGTTTGTATCTGGTGAGGGGTGCCAATCAATATGGCCTCAGTCTTCGAGCAGTTTAATTGAAGAAAGTTCTGATTCATCCATGCCTTTATTTCCTCCAGGCAGGCAGAGAGAACAGTGAGTGAAGATGGAGATAGGGATGATGATGATGCTCCAGTCCTGATGTAAAGCTGTGTGTCGTCGGCATAGCAGTGAAAAGAAATGTTGAACTGATTAATAATTTGACCTAAAGGCAGCATGTAGAGGGAAAACAGCAGGGGCCCCAGAACTGACCCCTGAGGGACACCACAGGAGACACCGACTGTCTGGGAAGTGGCATTGCCAAGGCTAACACATTCCAGCCTATTGGAGAGGAAAGAATTGAACCAGTCCAGGACAGTGTCACAGAGACCGACCTCCACATGAAGACGGTGGAGGAGGATACTATGGTCCACAGTGTCGAAGGCTGCAGTGAGGTCAAGGAGGACAAGGATGGAGGGAGAACCAGTGTCAGCAGCCATGAGGACATCATTTGTTACTCTCAGCAGTGCAGTCTCAGTACTGTGAGCTGCTCTGAATCCAGACTGGAACTTCTCATACAGAGAGTATGGGATTAGGTCTTAGTGTGACCTTTGACCCGTCAGGGGGCGAATCTGGTACACATTGGATGTATAGACAATGCATGGAGGTCACCCACACGTTTCGCCGAGCAAAGAGCCAGGAGAAGAGCAGTTTTATAAGATAGAAAATCTATCTTAATCTCGCTCAGAGGCTCGAATGGCGGGTCGCAAAGAGCCCCCAAGACCAGGCCAAGATCCCAACCAGGGGTCAAGGTCTTGCTGGGTGGCTTAGTTCGAAGCACACCTTTCATATATCTCATTATGATTGGATGTGCTCCAGGAGTCCTGTGTCCCCAGCCCTCGTGACAGGCAGAGATAGCTGCAAGGAACACCTTAATCGTTGAATAAGAACGACCCTTTTCCAGTAAATCCTGAAGGAATGTTAGTAGTTGAGCCAGGTCGCAAGCATAAGAAATGATATTTCTTTCTGAGCACCAAGCTTCGAAGATGCGCCACTTTTGTGCATATAGGGACTGTGTTGACCCGGCACGGGCATTTTGTATGGTTTCCACCACATTCTCAGCCAGGCCCGAAGCCATCAGCCTGTCCTTTTCGGCTAACAGGCTGGAATTAATACCAGATCCTGGCCTAAGCAGCTGGACTGCTACTTCCTGTGTGAGTCTTTGAGGGTCAACCAAGTTGGGGAGTGGGCCTCCATGTTGATGTGTTAACAGACTTCCCTGATCGAGTCTCTTCGAGGACAGATGAAGTCCATTAATTTTATTAGATTGATTCGGGACAGGAAAGCTACTGTTTCCCTCCGAAATAGGCTTTATTGGATTGAGGGGCTGCTGCTTTTGTAAACGAGCAGACCTCCTGATTCCGAATGTAGTCCCGCCCAGTGGGATACTGTTGTGTGGGGACAAGTTTGACGCAGCTTTGTGGGGAAAAACACGTGCTGCTCCTCCACCGCTCGAGCGTTGTGTGTCCTTCATGAATAATAAAGGAGCAGCAACAACGTGTGAATGTGGGGATGGTCCTTTGTGGCCGGCAGACTCAAGATAATTTGCTGATAAGGAGCCCAGTTTCCTTTCAAAGTCGGGAGGAAAATTCTGGTTCGACTCCGATCCTTTTACACACACAGTAACATGATCACAGCCACTACTTTGAGGGTGTGAAAGTTGTGTCTGCCTTGGGGCATCTGACGTGCTCTCCTGTGGTGCGAACCTACCACGTGTTCGTCTGGTTAGTGTATTAGCCGGCCCCTTGCTCATAATGGAGCGGGGGCTGGGACACGTGCCCTTTCCCACCTGTCTCCGCGAAAGGTGTAGGGTCTGTTCACAGACGCCTCCGGGTCTGTCTTCTGGAGACAGGTCCTGAGGCACCCTGCTGGGGCTTATTGAGTAGGCTGGCACCCCATGAGCCGTGAGGGAGGGGGATGTGGCCCCCCCTTTATGACGGCTGACAGACCAGAGAGGCCCGTACTGTTGACATTATTTGTGTTGGTGTGTTGTTGTTTTTTTTTTTTTTGAACGTCAATAAAACAGGGATGTGCTGTTTTATGAGCTTTATTCGTGCTTACGTGCAACGACATACATGATTTGATGTCACTCACAGCAGGGAGAACATGGTTTGTGCATGCAACAGAGTTATCAGCCATTTGTACTTTGCTACAAATAAAGTCTGAACAAGGTGCGAACACTCCCGTTACCGCGTGGGCGGGAGGCCGTCTAAAATGTAAACGTGGGCCTGGTTCATCAGGCACGTTTTTGGCGAGTGTCCCGGCTCGCCGAGGAGGCCCTATGCCTACTCGCTTGGCGTGGGACAAACCTGTTTTTGTTCCATGCGTGCTCAGAGCGAGGTTGCAGCAGACATCACGTCTTACGTGAACGCGCTGGAAACGACTTCATCCGAACACTCACATCCGAACTTCATTGGCTTCCTGTCGCCTACAGAATTCAGTACAAAACTGCTCTCATTACACATCAATGCTTACACGGAACTTCACCAGATTATCTAAAGGACATTCTTGTTCCATACTCATCCACCCGGTCTCTGCGGTCACAGAACAGTAATCTCCTTCACATTCCGAGAACCAAATTAAGGACCATGGGAGACCGGGCTTTCAGTGTGGCTGCCCCCCGCCTGTGGAACTCTCTTCCTGACTGCCTGAGAGCCCCACAGTCACTGGTTGACTTTAAGAGCGGCTTGAAGACCTTTCTTTTTAACCGAGCATACTCTGCCTCCTCATGATTCTATCTTTGATCTTAGTTGATACTGTTATTGATTTTACTTGTTTTATTACTTGTTTTATTGACATTTAATTCTGTTGCACTTTGTAGCACTTTGAGATTTTCATTAATGAAAAGTGCGTTATAAATTAAATTCATTATTATTATTATTATTAACATGAACGAAGAAACAGCAGCTGCATTAAAACTACTTCATCAGGTAATTCAGATCGGTCCAGAGCAATAACACAAATTGTACGAGTTTTTTAATCTCTGAATCTAAGTCTGAATGTTGTTTTATGCGCAGGCTTTAAAGTTACTGATCCTCGCTATGAGACATTCATCATGTCAACACTTAAGTCAAAAAGTTCATCACTTTATGAAAAAACTAAAACTGATACAGTATTGTCAACAAGTCCTGGAGCAGATTAAAGCCCTACCCTGATGATGAGTGAGAGATTCAACCGTTCAAGAAGAGGTATTGTTCTTTTATTATTATCTAAATAATCTTTTTTATTTAAAATCATAATCTTATTAACTTGTTTTTTTTTTAACCTCTTTGTGTTTTATTTCCAGTCTGGGACAGAGGTAGCTGCTCTCTTCTTCCACTTCAGGGACAGACATCCACCAAAGATCACCTGCAGCTAAGAAGTGTGTGATGACTGAACTGAACTCTGAACTTTTCCAGGACCTGTCCCACCTGGAGGAGCAGGTCCAAGAAGAGGTATTGTTCTTTTATTATTATCTAAATAATCTTTTTTATTTAAAATCATAATCTTATTAACTTTTTTTTTTTATCTCTTCGTGTTTTATTTCCAGTCTGGGACAGAGGTAGCTGCTCTCTTCTTCCACTTCAGATACAGACATCCATCAGAGATCACCTGCAGCTAAGAAGTGTGTGATGACTGAAATGAGCTCTGAACTTTTCCAGGACCTGTCCCACCTGGGGGAGCAGGTCCAGAAGAGGTTGTGAGTACAGTAATGAGGACAAATACAGCCACACTGCTGCTACTGGACAAAAACTTGATTAGTTAGACTGTAAACAGTCTGTTTCTGCTTATTGTTCTGGTTCTGACTGTTATTGTATTAAGATTTTTATTATTGTTAATATAGTTTATTTATTGTAGAGTGCTGTTTATTTAAAATATCATCCAAATGGGTCACTTTTATTTATTACTACAATACAATACAAACGTTTTTTTGGCATATTTTCAAAATAAACATTTGTAAGTCTGTATTTTGTCTTCTTTTTTTTGTAACGAAAATAAACCGAACCAAGCCCTCATTGTAATCGAACCGAACCGAAATGTGATTTTAGCCTTACCGTTACACCCCTAATGTACAGTACTGTACAGTTACCAAGCACTTTGCCTATCCTAACACAGTACAAAAAACACATACAGTACATTTGGAGACATAATGAAGGAAAAAATAGTTAATTTCTTACTGTTAGCTGGTGAAGCCTGTTAGCATGTTAGCTCGTTGCACGTCCGAGCTCTGCAGCTTCCAGCTGCTTCACGCAGTCCAAACTGTTTACAGGAAGGACTGTTAGCATGTTAGCTCCATACATTTGGAGCCATAATGAAGGGAAAAAGAGTTAATAACTTACTGGGTGTTTCTCCGCGTTAGCATGTTAGCTCGGTGTTCCCGCGGTGAGCTAATGGTGTCGGCCGGCGTGGTGGGATGCGGCGCGGCGGAGCGATCGGCGGCTGCTGCTCCGGGCCTGAGACGTCCACAGAGTTCACCAAGTGTTTCCAGCTCATTTTTATCCATATGAGGCAACCTCTGATCGGACACACGCTCCTCCAAAGCCGGCTGTCGAGGCCGGAGCTAACCGAAGCTAACCGAAAGCTGGCGGACACACTGCTGAAAGCTGGTGGACACTGCCGAAAACTGGCGGACACTGCCGAAAACTGCCGCAAACTGCGTAAATCGGCTTCTAAATAATAATAATAATAATAATGATAATGATAATACTTTATTTATCAAGCCATTTAAAACAACCACAGCTGCAACAAAGTGCTGTACACATGAAATCAAGAACATTTGAACACATAAAATAAGATTTTTCCCCCCAAAACTTTTTTTTTACATTTTATTTTATATTTGTATTAATAAGATGCGTTCGTAACACCGAATTGCCATAAGTCGAGGCCGCCGTAAGTCGAGGACTACCTGTATTTGTCATTTGTCACAATGGTCCGTTCCATTGCTTTGATTTGCTGTGACGTAACCACTCAGCTGTAGTTGAGGTACTGTAATTACAAACAGCACTAGATGGGGTTCGTTAACGTTGTGTTTGTGTTTGCACAGTTACAGGTCGTCGGGTGCTCAGTGTTCTGGGCAGAGATGTTACTCTGAAGAAAACCTGTGGCTCCATCGCTGACTGTACCTTTGATGAGCTGTGTGGCAGAGTAAGTTTCTTTTACAAAAAGAGAAATCAGCGCAGGCATTTGCAAAAGTGCAATTATCTTCTTTCGCCTCTATAGAACTTAAAGTTTTTCAACTGCAAGACGGAGAAATTCAGAATACGGTTATAATGAACAATTGCACTGAGTTTTTTTTTTAAGTTTTTCAACAGTATAGAAGGTCAAAAACACATTTTCCTACATACATGTATTTTCTTTTAAGCTCATACACAGTTTGCTGTGCTAAATCCACTCACTTAAATAAAAGGCTGAGTGGCCTCCTCTGGCTTGTGAGATACAAAGTATTTTGCTAACAGACAGAGTTGACTCCAATAATTAATGTCAAAGTTTTAAGCAAACATTTTGCATGCTCTGTTGATGAATCGGTCATTTGTCATTTGTTCCAGTTTTACCTCAATTTCTATAAAGCGGACTAACGTTGAGCTGTTTTTGTGTTTACTACGGTTGATTAGTTGTGGCAGCCATATTGAATAGGTTTGACTCCAGAGGGTGTAGCTGTACATGCTTGTTCCAGGTGATCCAAAAGGCAGCTGCCTGAGTTTAAATGAGAGCTGGTAGGAGAGATCATATCTCTCCAGTTTTAGCTTCTCTCCACTGGCTCCCTGTTAAATTCAGAATTGAATTAAAAATCTTACTTCTAACCTACAAAGCTCTCAACAACCTAGCTCCATCTTATATTACAGATCTTATTGTTCCATACTTCCCTAACAGAGCAGTTCGCTGTGCCTCACATGAAGCTGTTTAGTGCTCTGTGTTCGTGTAAGAAGTCTTCGTCTGACATATGTTGCCATGCGTCCTCATTAATTTTAAGAGCAATCAAACTGAATGGCAGGAGCCCCAAGGACATTACATCAGCGGAGTCTTTTGCACAACATGCTCTTGTTGGTAAATTGTCCTTTTTTCTCCTTTCAGGCTGAGTATGCAGAGTGTATAATTCACTTTGTGTCTGTTTGCTCGTCTTGTGGAAAGTTTTATTAATGCCAGGCTTACTTTGTTATCACTTGCCACATGAAGGCAAAGGCGGACAATGATGTTTTTTGTGTGTGTGAGTCTGTTAGCAAAATATCTCATGAACCACTGGATGAATATTCTTGAAACTAATAGAAAGCAATCATTAGATGTACGCCTACAGCTGAATACGTTTTGGAGTCAGCAAAGTTCAAGATGGTCTCCACAGCCAACTGACCATAGAAAACACAAAAGTTACTATATTTCTGTGAATTTTACAGACGTTGACCTAAAATGTTGTGTGATCATAGCTGAAACTGCTCCGCGTACACATTCTGAGCCTTGAAAGATTGTGCTTAATCTTTGTTAAAATATTCACCATTGCTTGTTTGGAGTTAACGCTGTCTGTTAGCAAAATATCTCATGAACTAGACAGACTTTAATGAAATGTTGCAGAAATATTCGTATGATGCGCAGGCACGACTGTTTAATTTTTGGAGTAAATCCAATTTCAGATGGCTGCCACAGCTAATTAGCTAACACAAAAATGGTCCCTGTACGACCGGTGTCAGAGCTTGGTCCGCATTGCCGGCAGTAAGTCAGGCTCGTTTCCGGTGAGAGTTGGACTCCGCCAAGGTTGCCCTTTGTCACCGATTCTGTTTATAACTTTTATGGACAGAATTTCTAGGCGCAGCCAAGGTGTTGAGAGGATCCGTTTTGGTGGCCTTAGAATCGCTTCTCTGTTTTTTGCAGATGATGTGGTCCTATTGGCTTCATCAGCTCGTGATCTACAGCTTTCACTGGAGCGGTTTGCAGCTGAATGCGATGCGGCCGGGATGAGGATCAGTTCCTCCAAATCCGAGGCCATGGTCTTGAGCCGGAAAAGGGTAGCGTGCCCTCTCCGGGTCGGGGAGGAGGTCCTGCCCCAAGTGGAGGAGTTTAAGTATCTCGGGATCTTGTTCACGAATGAGGGAAAACTGGAGCGTGAGATCGATAGGCGGATAGGTGCAGCGTCCGCAGTGAAGCGGGCGCTGTACCGGTCTGTCGTGGTGAAGAGAGAGCTGAGTCAAAAGGCAAAGCTCTCAATTTACCGATCGATCTACGTTCCCACCCTCATCTATGGTCATGAGCTTTGGGTTATGACCGAAAGAACAAGATCTCGGATACAAGCGGCTGAAATGAGTTTTCTCCGCAGGGTGGCTGGACTCTCCCTTAGAGATAGGGTGAGAAGCTCAGTCATCCGGGAGGGACTCGGAGTAGAGCCGCTGCTTCTCCACATCGAGAGGAGCCAGTTGAGGTGGCTCGGGCATCTGGTTAGGATGCCTCCTGGACGCCTCCCTGGTGAGGTGTTCCGGGCATGTCCCACCGGGAGGAGACCCAGAGGAAGACCCAGGATACGCTGGAGGGACTATGTTTCTCGGCTGGCCTGGGAACGCCTTGGGATTCCCCCAGAGGAGCTGCTCCAAGTGGCTGGGGAGAGGGAAGTCTGGGCCTCCCTACTTAGGCTGCTACCCCCGCGACCCGACCCCGGATAAGCGGAAGAAAATGGATGGATGGATGGATGGAAAAATGGTTATAACCCAGTCAACATTGCAGATATTGTGATAAAAATTTTATGTGGTAGCAGCTGAGAGTCATGCATTCCTTCAAGGAAGTCTAGGCCTTTAATGTTACGAAATCGTCTCACTTGTTGTCCAGCCTCTGGGAGCAGGTGATTACCTGGCGATGGCTCAGGTCTTTGACACCGTATTCATCCGCCACGTTCCCATTCTGAAGCTGAGTCTGAAGGACCAGGCCAGACGCTTCACCACCCTCATAGACACCTTCTACGACAGCAAGGTACCCAGCTGACAAACAGATTTTTTACTGGGATTGAAGCTCCCTAAAGGATTTTTAAATACCTGGTTACAGAATTCCTCTATTCATTTATTCTATACATAAAGAAGGACAGATGCTGAAATGGAGCCATGAAAAAATGATTTTTTAACCTAAAAATATATATTTTGATGGTAGTGACATATGGATAGTGTTACTTTTTAAATTTAAACGGTGAATTGCTAGCACTTGTGAGGATTTCTAACTCAATAACACTTTTCTGACAAAAAGTAGAGTAACGTAAGGATCTTTTGGTTCAGGGGTCACCAACACGGTGCCCGCGGGCACCCGGTCGCCCCCAAGGACCATTTGAGGTGCCCCCGGACCAGTTCTAAAAATAGCACAACTCATTACTAAGCTGCATTTTAAATTTCATTTTATTCAGTTGTTATTCTTTTTTGTATTTATGTATATTTTAAAATGTCTATCTTAAAAATGTGTTCTTAAAAATATGTTCATTATACATTTTTTTTTTTCAATTTACGCTTTGTTATTTCCGAAGAGTTTATCAAACTGGTGCCCTTTGTATGACTCCGTACCCACGAAGTAGTTCTCGGTTTCAAAAAGGTTGGTGACCCCTGCTTTGGTTATTGCAGGGGTGCAATAAAAACACCTCTAGAAGGCCAGAACTTAAAAACCTACAGTGTTGGACTAGTAGTAAATTAGATAATTAGTTTTATCTTTCATTATTATTCATAGAAAACATTAACCGATTATATATAGGGCATTCCAACATCTAATCCCCTTTTTCTTTTTCCCAGGTGAGAGTGGCGCTGCTGGCAGCGGCTCCTTTAGACCGGCTCTTTGTCCACACCGGAGGAGAAGATGAGCGAGATCGACAGCTGCTAGACGATCTGGGCCTCAGCGGGGTAAGATGTCAACGCGTCACCCTGTCTCTGCGTGTGACACATTTCTTTGCAGTTGCCACATATAACAAACGAAGTGTGCCTCGTTCAAAACACACATGAACACTGATTTGGACTGTCTTAACTCCATGTTGTTTTTGCCAGGAGGCAGCAGAGAGACTCGCACTGTTCACGGTGGAGGAGGAGATCTTTGCCTTCCAGAGAACTGTCTCCAGGCTGAAGGAGATGCAGACGGAGTCCTACTGGATGGAGGGAGATCGCAGTTCCAGCAGGAAACGCATGAACGCATCTGGGACAGACTGTCATGGTAATGATCTGTCTCCAAACAGGACGGAGCCTTGTTGACATACCAGACTGTTGGGGAAAAAAAACAATTGCATCATCAGTGTTCAAAGTTTGCAGCACTTTAATCCACAATAAACAGCACCTGTTTGATACTAAGTCCTATCATTCTTCTTATTCCATGTGTTTGGAGGTTTTCTGTGAGGTGCTCTCTCCACCTTGTGGACAAATGAAATATGACAGTTTTCCTGCTTGTGTAAACCAAACGGGGACGCAGGCGCTCACTGCAGCTGGTTAGTGCCCTCTAGTGGCCGAGACTGCTAAATTAATCAAACATTATTATGGAAAAGGTGATTAAGTTAAATCACAGTTGTGTAGATAAGTAAAGTAAAGTGATATGTGTTGTCATCATTGTATGTTCCCATACAATGGCTAAATTAGTTATCTGCATTTAACCCATCACACCTGGATACACCCAGGTGGAGCAGTGGGCAGTTATGTAAGCGCCTGGGGAGCAATTAGGGATAAGGTGTCTTGCTCAGAGACACCACAACATGTGGGAATGACTGGGGATTGAACCTGGGACTTTCGGGTCCCGAGTCGGCTGTCCTACTCTACCCCAGATGTGACATAAACTGGATCCATATATGAAAACATGCAAATGCCACAGAAACTAAAATGTGAATCAGTTAGCTTCATGCTGTGGGGCAACATGATGAAAAACACCCACCTTCACATGTTAGTGATCATCTGCTGAGCATTTGCTGTTTTCCTGTTTGTAGTTTATTCTGTGCATTTTTACAACTAAATCACTCGTAAATATTCTATCAAGTCAAAAATGAGAAAATTCTGCTCCATCAGGCATACGTAGTGGGCTTTTGGATTTTGTAACTTTTCTTTGTACATTTCAAACTATTTTACTTTATTAAAAATAAAATTTCCCATGAAACACATCGAGATCTTTTAATTCCTACAAAACTCATTGTTCTCTTTGAATTCTGCTCCAGCACACCTGCTTGATATTTGTCCTATGATACACTTACTGTTTTCCTATGTTTAGCTTTTAGCTACTGCACTGACATTTGTAGCTTTTGGTTATCATTCTGCTCTTTTTTTAAGTTTTACCTACAATTTTGCTCTTAATTTTCCTTCAGCCTCTCTTTTACTACTTTTTAACATCTGTTTTGCTATTATAATCATTTAGCTAACATTAAATTTTAACTACGGTACACTTGCCTCATTTGAACTTTTCTGATAAATTTTGCTGTTAGCTATACCATACCATTCCATTTTTATTTATAGAACACTTAAAACAGCGACAAGGTCAACCAAAGTGCTGTACAAACAAACAAACAACAGGCAACACACAGGCAACATACACAATGAAGTACAAAAAATAGACATAAAAACGTTGCAGATAATAAATATAACGACCAAACACAGATCATCTGGTGTTGAAAGCAACGGAATAGTAGTGAGTCTTTAAACGGGATTTGAAAACCAAGAGGGAGGGGGCCTGTCTGACGACCAGAGGTAACTCGTTCCAGAGTCTTGGTCCTGCTACAGAGAAGGCCCTGTCACCTCTGCATTTAAGACTAGTTCCTGGAACTGTGAGAAGTAACTGGTCCGCTGACCTCAGAGAACGTGGTGGGACATACGGCTGTAGCAAATCAGAGAGGGGTGGGGGGGCGAGACTGTTCAGCGATTTGTAGACATACAGGAGAATTTTGAACTGGATTCGAAGATGAACCAGTAGCCAGTGCAGGGAGGCCAAGACTGGTGTAATGTGCTCTCTTTTGCCTGTACTGGTTAAAAATCGGGCTGCTGCGTTCTGGACCAGTTGTAATCGTGCAATGGTGGTCTGACTGATACCAAACAGGAGTGAATTGCAGTAATCAAGCCTAGATGTAATAAATGTGTGAATTACTGTCTCCAGGTTATTTTTGGATAATATGGGCTTCAGCTTAGACAGTCGCCTCAGCTGGAAAAAACAGGATTTAACAATCATGTTTACATGACTGTTGAGTTTCATGGAAGGATCCATTATCACTCCCAGATTTGTGACTTTTTGTTTTTCAGACAGGGCTAGAGTGGAAAGGTCGATGCAGTGGTTCATGATCGTGTCATTGGGAGGGAACAACATGGCTTCAGACTTCTTTTCATTAAAACTTGTTTAAAGCCATCCAGTCCCTGATGTCAGCCAGGCAGTCAAGCAGAGGCTGAATAGAGCATGCACCATTGTGTCTTAGGGGGAAGTAAATTTTACAGTCATCAGCGTAGAAGTGGAAAGGTATGTTGTGTCTCCGGAAAATAGCTCCAAGTGGCAGCAGGTGTAAGGAGAATAGGAGAGGACCCAGGATGGACCCTTGCGGAACCCCCCATTTAAGTTCCGCCGCTGCAGAACTAAAATCGTTGATGGAAACACAAAATGATCTGTCAGCGAGGTAGGATCTGAACCAATTGAGGGCTGACCCTGTGACGCCCACCCACTGCTCCAACCTAGCAATGATGTAAGGTCCAATAGGACAAGCAGCACAGAGTCACCAGTGTCTGTGGATAGGAAGATGTCGTTAAAAACCTTCAGTAGGGCAGTCTCAGTGCTGTGGAGAGGTTTGAAGCCAGATTGGAATAACTCAAGGATAGCGTGATCCTCCAGGAAGCACTTCAACTGGGATTCGACTATATTTAGAAGTTTAGAAACAAATGGGAGTCTGGAGACAGGCCTGAAGTTGGATACTACTGAGGGGTCAAGGTTTTTTTTTTTTCAGGAGAGGTTGAACAGCAGCATGTTTTAATGTTTTTGGCACCACGCCAGTGGATAAACTGTTATTTACAATAGCAAGAATGGAAGGACCTAGAGTGTGAAAAACCTCCTTTAGCAGCCGAGGGGGGACCACATCAAAGGGGGAACCAGATGGTTTCAGGCTGCACATGACCTGCTCTAGAAAAGACAGAGAGATTGGTTCAGAATGGTCAAATACAGCAACAGATTGAGGCGAGAGTGGTGAAGGCTGCACAGAAGTCTGTTGGAGTCAGTCTCCCCACCATCACAGACATTTACACCTCCAGATGCAGGAAAAGAGCCACCTGCATCATGAAAGACCTCACTCATCCAGCACACTCACTCTTTGCCCCACTCCCCTCAGGACGGAGGTTGAGGAGCATCAAGTGTAGAACCACTAGACTGAGGAACAGCTTCTACCCTGAGGCTGTTAGACTCATGAATAAATAAAAATAAAATAAAAAATAAACACTGCAAAATATCACATCATACTGATGCTGATCTGTTTTCTTGTTGCTGTGTTCATCTGTGTTCATCTGTGACCATCTGCTCATACAAACTCATGTTCGTGCTGCTGTTTATTCCCACTATATTAGGCTTAGTGTATTACTAGTTGATGTTTTTCTTAGTTAGTTCTAGATGTTATTACTGTTTTTCTCTTTCATTTGTTGTTGGATGTAACTGGGACCTCGTGTACATAATCTCGTTTTCATCACATGTACCACATGCGGTGCAAATGTCCCTTCACTGGCTCCCTGTGCACTACAGAATTCATTTTAAACTTTTGCTATTTGTTTTTAAATGCCTGAACAACCTTGCCCCACCATATCTGTCTGAGCTGCTTCAGCCCTACTGCCCTCCCCGATCTCTAAGATCAGCTGATCAGTTGCTGCTGACAGTGCCCAAAACTAGGCTGAAGTTCAGAGGTGACAGAGCGTTTTCTGTCGCTGCTCCCAGGTTGTGGAACAATTTGCCACTGAGTGTCAGACAGGCCTCCTCTCTTCCTGTTTTTAAATCCCTTTTAAAAACACACTTTTATACCTTGGCTTTTAACACGTGATCTTGTTCTTTTATGGCATTTTAACCCACCTGCAGTGAGACTGGTATATGTATTTTTATTTTTGTATGCTGCTTTTGTTTTGTTTTTTAATCGTTTTAGTTAGCTATCTTTTGTTTTACTGTACAGCACTTTGGCTAACCCTGCGGTTTTTAAAATGTGCTATATAAATAAAGCTGATTGACTGATTGATTGATTGAAGTGTAGAACCACTAGACTGAGGAACAGCTTCTACCCTGAGGCTGTTAGACTCATGAATAAATAAAAATAAAATAAAAAATAAACACTGCAAAATATCACATCATACTGATGCTGATCTGTTTTCTTGTTGCTGTGTTCATCTGTGTTCATCTGTGACCATCTGCTCATACAAACTCATGTTCGTGCTGCTGTTTATTCCCACTATATTAGGCTTAGTGTATTACTAGTTGATGTTTTTCTTAGTTAGTTCTAGATGTTATTACTGTTTTTCTCTTTCATTTGTTGTTGGATGTAACTGGGACCTCGTGTACATAATCTCGTTTTCATCACATGTACCACATGCGGTGCAAATGACAATAAAGACTCTCTGACTCTGACTCTCTGAGATGGATGGATCGTGAGATGGAGGAGAAATGAGAGCCCGGTTGGTTGCAATTTTTTCTAAAAAGAAATGACTTTGCTCATTTAAATTTTAGTTCTGCTTTAATTCTGTTTCAGACCATCACATTTCAGATGCACATTTTTCCACTTCATATGCATTTAGTGCAACAAAAATAAACTAATTGTAGAACCACGTGGTATTTTAATTTACATTATGTTTTTAGCAATAATGTTTAAGTGATCGTTGCTCCAAAGTGACATAAACAGTTGATGATTTCCTCTGCTTTTTTTTTTTTTTATCAATTTTTCTGATTTGGTGATGAACAGTGCTGGGTTCCAGTTGCCTGTGTTGGCCTGCAAGTGGTAGCAGAGATCACACCATGGCTTCAGATTTATTATTGTCCATCTGAGGATGAGGTCATCCTAGTGCACCACTCCAGCCTGCACCAGCAGTGAAAACGTCTACTTAATTTCGACCGAGAGCCTTACGTAGGAGCCGTGCACAAGAGGCCAACCAGTCCTGAAACACCTTCAGACATGTTTGTGATGTTAGTGCATGATCTGGTTATTTTCCATGGAGCACTGTGGGTGTGGGTGGTGCACAGATACGTGAACAGAAGCACATTTGAATGTGGCTTGAACCAGTCGTCTACCCCCACCATAACTCTCAGCTGAAGAAGAATCAATCACATCCTATGCTGAGGCCCCTTTAATCCAATCAGAGCATTACGCCATTCGGTGGGGGGGCAGAGACGTCTGCCATACTTTGTGATTGTCCTAACTGGATGATTCACTCTGGCTTATATCCTTTGTACGTTTCACACCCACGCCACACGTTTTTCTTTCTTTCTCATTGACTCATTCACCTAAAGTAGGCTGCTGTCCTCATACATAGACATACAGTACACACATGTCCTCATATCACGAAGCTCTCGGCCTTGACCTCTCTAAATGGTTTTAAGAATCTGTTGGAATCCTGGCAAAAACCAATGCAGATATGTTCCTGTTTTTGATTTTATACATCTACCTTATAATGTTTTGCTAGTTTTTGATACTTTGTTAAAAAATATATATATTTCTGTATTTCTCTCTTATGTTTTTCTATTGTTTATTGTTCAAGGAAATTCTACCATTGCTGTTCATCATTCTTTAGTTTGTAGCAGGTCGCTTTTGTAAATGAGTCCACGAGGCTCAATGAGATTTACCTGACTAAATAAAGGTTGAATGAATACAGATGTTCATAAAATCTATCATTTAGTTTGAGTAATCAGTTCAAACGGGTAGGGAGGGGGGACACTCAAACTGTCATGTGATAAATGCTTAAATTAGGTGAATAAGACGAGAAAATTCAGCACTCGTCTGCTCAGACGTCCAAACTATTTACTTCAATATGAGGCAGCTACTTTAAAGGTGAAGTCTGCAGTTTCTGTAGAACATCAGCACTTAGAAAAAATTTCAACAAGCAAAGCATTCTGATCCCTCCCCCTCAGAGCCATATATGGCTCTGCCCCCTTGTGGTCTGTTGAAATTCAAATTCAAGCTCTGTTTTTATTGGCTGATTCAAATTCAAGCTCGGTTTTTATTGGCTGGTTACAAACTTTGTTTTTATTGGCTGGAAAATGGCGGGTCACTTTTTCTTTTTAGAAATGCTTATTTACCACCTGGAGAAGCAAGGGGACAATATTTTTTTTTTGTTTTTTTCAGAGATTACCTCTCTAACATCAATCTAGTGACAGAGTGAAGAAATATGTTAAAAATATATTGTTAGAAAAGTTACATATTGTACTGTATAGCAGCTTTAAGTGGATCTGTGAATGTTCAGTCTGACTCAGCTGGGTTCCTTACATGAAGGTTATAAACCAAACACCGCCCCTCAGACATCCCATAACCCCCTGCTGCACACACCCAAAGAGCAGTTATCTCTGCAGGAGTCCAGCGGCTGGATCAGGTATTCTCTTTGGTGTGCAGAGAACAAAAAGCATCTTTTAGTGAGAGTCTGCTGCTGGGGCCATCTCTTATAACCCCCATAGAGTCAGGCTCTGAAAAGAAACAGTCTGACTTTCAGTAATCTCATTTAAAATAAAATAAAATAAACAAGCGCGTGCACATAGCAGACATTTACAACGTTATAAACGCTGGAACATTGCATATGCAAGCTGCCATGTTTAGGTGATGTGTGCAGCAGAGTGAACGCGCATGCCTGCACATGTCGGCGAGAGCGCGCACCACACTGCAGGTTCGGTGAGACAAAGAGGACGAGGATGTTTGGATTCCGTCAAGTTGGAGGAGACAAGAGGAGAAAGGGAGGCGCAGAGCATCACAGAGCCATCCTGGATTTTTGTTTATTTTCCCGCCCCTAAATATCGAGGTTATAATCGTGGTGACGTCATAGTCTATATCTGGAGTCTGGACTCGAGCAAAGGGGGCGTGGTCCGAGCATCATGATGGACAACCTCATTAAAGGAACAGAGCTCTCGAGGTTTTATGAGAATTCTATGAGAATGTTTTCTATAAAAATTTTTGAATTTAATATTTATATGATTCATACTTTAAGATGTTTTTGCTTTAAAGCTCTTGATTTAAAAGAGAATCTTATGTGCAGGTCTTTTTAAAAGCTTTACTGTTCATTTAATGCTGTTTTAAATTCAGCTAATAACCAGATTTAGCAGCACTGACAGGTGAGCTGAGGTACACAGTTTATTTATGAAATTAAATACTATTTTATATGTTTAAGATTAGAAAATTTTAATTTTGGGTGTAAGGATGAGTAGAAAATTTGGATAGATCTTTATAAAACTATAAAATTAAAACGACAGATCTAACATTCGTCAAATAGATGAATATTGCTTTTCATGCCAGGGTTTTAGACTAATCGTTGACAAACAATAAAGTTATAGCTGTTCTGATCAAACTTTTGAAAATTACTTGCAATCTCGGCGTACTCAGATTATGTGTTGGGAATGACTCTCAGCTACCGCCACATCAAATTTGACCTCAATGTCAGCAAAACGTTGAATTGTGGTCATTTTTATGTTAGCTACTCTATTAACTCTGGACTCCATCTATAATTGGCTCTACCCCAAAATATAACCATTTGTACATTTGAATGAATCGATTATTTTCTAAAAGTTTCATTTTAATATGTCCAGTTGTTCATTAAATATTTTGCTAACAGATAAACAGGGTTGACTCTTACAGCTAATGCTTAAAGGTGCAGTCTGTAAGTTTCTGTAGAACGCATGCAGGACTTAGAAAAAATTTCAACAGGGAAAGCATTCGGGTCCCTCCCCCTTGCTCTTGCTGAAATTCAGCTCAGCCTCCTTAGCTCCGCCTCCACTGCATGTCCTGTCGCAGCCGCTGCGATATTCTGTGTTTATATGTTAATAAAACGTTCTAAAAAATAAAATAAAAACATGGAGCGCTGGTCCAGCACACCAGAACACCAGGAAATCTGCAGAGCCTCGCGCAGCCACGTTGAACCCGAGTTTAATTCGCTCGTGACAAATTCATTCATTTCCTCATCATTTCAGTCATGGAGTCAGCGGAGGAGGAAGCGATCACTTGACTTTTGGCAAAAAAACAAAAGAAAAGTCCAGATCAGGGATGAAGAAGGGGAATTTAATACATTTGTGTCACATACAAAACAGTCCTGCATCGCTTTGCAATCCTTTGAACGAGAACATTACATTATAAATTTTCTCAGGGAAGTGAAGTTGAAATTTTGTCTTGACTTTCATAAGACAATGCTATAATTGTCCAATATAGTTTAAATGATGACGTTCATTTTGTGATATAGTGACTTTTTATATTGGACGTTTTTCTGTTAAATACTTAAAAGTTCTGTAACGTATACAGTACTTCCTTGGAAATCTATGAAAATAAAAAAATTACAAACAAAATAAAATGAATGAGAACGTGCGCCGGCCGCTAGGGCTGGGACAGGCGGGGACGTGGGTTAGGGGCGTGAGAAGTGAGAAACTCTGTTTTTATTGGCTGGTTAACGGCGGGTCACTGTGGGTTTTTAGAAATGCTTTTAGTACCACCTGGAGAAGCAAGGGGACTATAGTTTTTTTTTCCAGAGATTACTTGTCTAACATCAGTCTGTCAGGAGATAGTGACAGAGTGAAGAAATATGTTTAAAATATATTTTTAGACAACTTACAGACTGTAGCTTTAAGTTTTATATTAAGATCTTTGCACAATGTGTAATGAATTAATTTGTGTTGTGAATGACTCTACAAGTTTGCCAAATTTTATCTCAATGCATGTATGAATTAATAACTTATAGCTGTATTTGTGTTTTCAAGGTTCAGCTGGCTGTGGAGGCCACCTTGAATCGAATTGGGTCCAGATGTTAAACACTTGTAGAAGTACATGCAGTGATTCATTTTTCAAAGTTTAATTAATTAAAATCCGCCCAGCTGTTTGTGAGATATTTTGCTAACAGTCTCGAGTAAGTTAATGGCTGTGTGTCGAGTCATAACAATAAACTGAAACTAAAAACATGGAACACCAAAGAAACTAAATGAACATTTATCTTTTTAAACTTGTGCTTTGTGTGTGCAGCATGTCCGGACGTGTCCTCCTCCACCTGCCTCCATCACTGCTGCAGTGTCTCTTTAAAAGGCGATCCCATGCGCAAGGATCCAGGGAGGGGAAGGAGGGGGAGGAGGGGGCAGGTTCTTGATCGAGTTGCATGCGTACAGTGTGCGTGCCGTGCGTGTGTGTGATAGTAAACGCAGAGTGAGGTGCAGTCCGTCCACACATCCACATCGACCTGCTCACGCGCCCATCCGTCTCCCATCCGTCTTCATGTCTCGGAGCTGCGTGGAAAGGCAACATGGCATGTGCGCGTGGACCGTCCCGGATCTGATCTCCGCGTGTTGTCTTTGTGTAGCCTCGGAGTGAGGTAATTCATTTAAACCGTGGATCTTCAGGGGAGGGGGGTGTTCCAGTGGGTGGATTCAGATCTTCTTTTTGAAGGTTGGTGTTGTGCTCCCAGATTTGTGCTCAGTTTGCGTCACGTGTCACTTTGATCTCCTCAACAGTTGTTCATTACAAAGTGGCTCGTGGGACTCGTGGGACTCGTGGGACGTCTCCTGCTGTTGAAGCAGCAACAAAAAGGACGCGCGTTCATGGGGACGCGACTTTTGACAGCTCCTCAATCTCTTGTCTTGTAAAATTCCCAGCAGCCAACAGTATCTGGACATCACCATCATCATCACCGTCGTCGTCATGGCGGAGGCTTCGCTCCCAGACGCGCTCCCGGACCTGACCGTGGTCATCGACCCGGACTTCGAGCCCCAGAAGCGGCCCAGGTCCTGCACCTGGCCGCTGCCAAGACCGGACTCGAGCGCGGGTAAACCGGAGATTAACGACATCATCCCGGAGGAGGAGGACGATGAGGAGGACTCCTCCGCGGGCATCCGTGGCTCCGGGGCGGCTGCGGAGGACCAGAGCGGCAGCCCCGTGGCCGACGGACCGTTCGCTTCCCCCGGGCAGGACAGCGGAGGCTCCCCGCTGTCCGCGCACTCCCCTCCGGCCGCCTCGGGCGCTCTGACTCCCGGCGGCCTGGCCGCCGCGCAGACCCCGAGGAAAGCGTCCTCCCGTCGCAACGCCTGGGGGAATCTGTCCTACGCGGACCTGATCACCAAAGCCATCGAGAGCTCACCGGAGAAGAGACTGACCCTGTCCCAGATCTACGACTGGATGGTCCGATCCATCCCTTACTTCAAGGACAAAGGTGACAGCAACAGCTCTGCAGGATGGAAGGTAAGAAGCTCTCCATGCAGCAGCCCGCACCCCTCCTTCCTCCACAAAAACAAAAACAAAACGCATGTGGCTTCCAGAAACACGCAGTCACGATCACATCGCCATGTCTCCCCTGATTTACAGCTTGTGTTGGGGGAAATATGGCGCACATTATGCCTCATTAGCATACTAATTAAAATTACCGAGCGATCATCAGAAGAACTGCACCAACATTACTGTATACGTTTTTCTTGTGCATGAGATGGAATATTCCGTGCATACGTCGTTGCATGTCAAGACTGTGAAGGTTTGCAAACTGCTCTCGTGATCTGTGTCAGAATGGTTTTGCAGTATCTGCATGCACCTCGATGAAGCATGCTGTGGCTTCAGGGCTTGACGTGGAGCAAAGCAGACCCAACAGGTTTGTCTGGAAAGCAGGTGGCCTATTTGAAGTGTTGCAAACCTGTCTGAAAATGCTCAGACTGATACAGTTACATAAGACGGCTGCTGAGCTGCAGCTCATCTATTAATGGACTGACTGTAAACAGAATGATTTCACTGGGATGCAGTGTGGGAAAATGTGCACTCTGGTAGGGTTTTTCTTTATTTGTAAACTCCGAAACGCAACGGTGGTTTAGCGGTTCTTGTGAGATCGGGATTAAATTACAACTCTGTTGTGGTGTACAAGTTTAATGTCCGATTCACACGTAAGGACAAAGCTTTGGCCTCCTTCCCATTTGTTATGCAAACCTTGGCAGTGAGTTAGTCCCTTATAGGGCAGGTTGGCAGCTGCCAAGGTTGTTGATCCTGGCATGGGGGGGGTGTTGCATAACAACTGGGTAGCCCTGGGTTTGAGTAAAGCTTCTTTTTAAAGACATTGATCTGGTCAACAACAAATGGTAGCTGTGAAAAAGAGCAGGAGGTTGGCACAAAAAGGTCAAAGATCAGAGATTAACACTCGTTCGAAGCTGAAATCTTAGTCCCGTGGGGTGTTCGCCATATTTTATCAGGTCTTCTCAAGTTCAGTTATGTGAACGCTTCAGTGAAGGTTTTGTGTGGAGCCCCCCTGCAAGTCAAGGCCGGGTTTACTGTCACCATGCGGGCTTATTACTCTAGGAATTCTGGGCATGCCTGTGGTTTAGTGTTACTCGTGTCCTGGTCTATAAATCTGAGGTGGAGCTCACAGCCTGTGCCCTCTAGGAAGACTTTCTTTTCAGGACGGCCTTTGTGCTGTGTTTAAGTCCAGATTCTTCGGGATGAAGTGTTCAATCAAGCTATGTCATAGTGGAGAAATAGTTTAATTCTGACGGCACTATCACGCTAATGACAAGTCTTTCAGCAGGAATATCATAATATTTCTTCTAGAATAACTTCTTCTGTTGGCTGTTCCCATTTCGGGTTACAACAGCGAGCCATCCTCGTGCATCACATTCTGTCCTCTGCATCCTCTGTCCTCACTCCAACTACCTCCATGTCCTAACTGCATCCATAAATATCCTCTTTATTTTTCCTGGCAGCTGCATTTCTAACATCCTTCTACCAATATACCCACTGTCCCTCCTCTGGACATGTCCAAACCATCTCAGTCTGGCCTCCCTAACTTTATCTCCCAGTTGTTCAACATGTGCTGTACCTCTGATGATCTCATTCCTGATCTTATCCATCCTTGTCACACCTAAGGAGAACCTCAGCATCTTCATTTCTGCCACTTCCAGTTATGTCTTGTGTCTTTTTGTCAACATTACTGTCTCCAAACTACAGTATACAACATAGCTGGTCTAATCACTGTCTCGTAAACTTTTCCTTTGAGCTTTGTTGGACCTCTTGAAGAAAAACTGTAAAATCGGAAGTGGACAGCAAAGTGAAGTTTATAAAATAGTGTTCGCACAAAATTAAGTTTGGAGGCATTTTAAAATCCGCAATACACTTTAGTCTTAGACTTGCTCATGCTAACTGTTACCTCATCAATCACAAATGCAATATACAACAGGTAAGATATTGATTGTACATGACCTTCCCTCATAGCCCCACTTCAAAGGATCTGAGCAACCTTTTTAGGTCTATATTTCACAAGCTAAGTTTTAGCAACAAAACCCTATGAAAGCAGAAAAATAAAAAACGGACAATCATTTTGACATGCAGCTTCTGCAACAGAGCCCCGCTTATGCCCCTTTTCTCTCTTGGAGACTTTAAAGTTTGAGCACCTACAGTTTCATGCAGCCAGGGCCCGTCTGCTGAAGAGATTTGCTAAACAAATCCTGGTAACTCCCCTGGGTTTTTCTAGAAAGATCTCAACTACGTCATTCTTCTTCATATTAGTCAGCCATCCATTAACCCCGCGAGAAGTAGGCTAAGATGACGACAATAACACTGTTATCAACTTAGATCGTTTATAACCAGGGAAAGGATAGGCTGAGGATAGAAACAAACATCCTTGTTCTTAAATAAACAGGATTAAATGTGCTGTCCACTATAGCTTCTATAGTTGGATTATTTCTTGTAATTAAATTTCCGGATCACATGTTTTATTTTTACCATTGTTCTTTTATGACTGTGCCTTCTCAGACGTCAGGCGATTCAGGTATTTTGTCTCCACCTGTGGGAGAGAAAGGTGCACCTGAAACCATAAAGTGTCATTGAAACTAATGATCTACAGACTGAAACAAGTTCTCCTGCATTTATGACGCAGGGATTCTTGATTTCAGTCAGCGGGGAAGCTGTTGCAGCCTGGAAATTTACAACCCTTTGAGTGTCAAAATAAAATAGGATTAAGGTGCACCTGTGTGCAATAGGCTGTTTGACTTGAACCATGTGCTTTAGAGTTATTCAGTCCTGCTGTAACGCACTCTCAGAGCCAGCCTTTACAAGCCAAGATGTAGTTATGTCACTTTAGAGGTAAAGCGATTTCAGCGGTGGCTCAGAACAGAAGTGGTACATATACTATAGTACAATTCTCCACTTGTGCTTTTAAACCCGCCTTACAGAATACATTCCAGCACAGACATGCCCAGACATAATCCATTCAGGGCGTCTGTCTGGTCATGTTCAGTCTTATCACCAAGGACCGTAAAAATCTGCATAGGTCTAAAATTAGCCCTGCTGACTAGAATCTTTCCATAAGATTACATAAACCTTTACCTCACTTCAAGCCGCAACAAGTAGAGTGATCATCACGTCTTTGTACAAATAGTTCAACTGTACCGAAGTTCTTGGGTAATTAGTGATCATTAGCTGGTGCTGTTCTTTACTGAAAGGAAAAACAGGTTCATGCATGGAACAACTGCAGCCTTGGCTGCTCGCAGATAAACATCCAATGTACTCTTGGCACTTTTGCCACCTTCTGACTGTTTCTGGAGGCGTATCAGAAATGCAACTCTTTGTAATTATTCTAGATTATCATGTACTGTGCTAAATGGGTTGATTTTTTTTAAATATAGGATGCAAAGAAGAATCTGTATTTACTGTTGTTATTATAACAGAACAAATACAAAATAAATGGTGAAGCTGAAAATTCAGCTGAAGTGAGATGACTGGCTGCTAAGTTCTACAATGTTGGAGAAAATTACCTTTAAAAAGAGGTAAGGTGGGAGGGAGATGGTCAGAATGAGCGTGCAGGTGTGTGTGTGTGTGTGTGCATGCTAAACGCAATCAAAACACCAGATAGATCTGGTATTGTGCCATGCAAGAGTAACTGAACCAAAAAGGCAATAAAAACAGGAGTGGTTGGAGAATGATGGTGGTGCGGGGTAGAAAGAGGGAGAATGAAATGGAGGAGGTGGAGGTGGGGGGTGAATTAAGAAGCTTTGCTCTAAATTGGTGTATTACATCCACCCTCCGGCTGTGATTCCCAGTGGAGGAGTTTTCAGGCTACAGGGGTGATGAGTGATGTGAACCCACCTGCTCCAGGCAGAGAAAACCTCCAGGTCCTGTTCTACTTCCATTTCCAACCAGTATTTTTTTTTCTTTCTCTTTAATAGGGTTTGTGGAGCTTTGTTCTGTTTAAATTTCCATCAAAAAGTTGACCCGTGGTCCACAAACACAATGGCTCTTAAATTGTAAAAGCTGGGACATTTTCAAGGATGGACAAAGGCCTACGTCACAACAGTCAATGTATTGTTTCTGAAAAATATCAGTTTTCTAGTAATGTCTGCATCCACGCAAAAACACTGAAAATTATCCCAAAGGTTGCAGTAACCATGCCTAGCCTATATTTAATGCTGTCACGACCAAAAACAGGAAACAAGGCGTGGAGCATGAGCTCTAATTGCAAATGCAAAAGAAGAACCTCCTATTGGGTAGGTTGCATTTTGTCTGTCATGAATATGCAACAGTGGTGTTTCAAGAGTCTTTCTCCCCATTTACAAGAAATATCATTTTGGAACTTCTAATATGCTATTTTCATGTGAATGTTTTCCATGTGGATACAATACATAAAAAACTAGTGTTTTCATCAAACACCATTCCCTTGTAAAATATCACATCTTTTGGTTCATCTACCACATCAAGTCTTGAATTAGCGTTTTAACCATTAGCTTATCTGTTCCTGAGTTACAGAGAACCCAAAGAGATGTTTTCTGTCCATGCAGCTTTACATGTATCATATGATAGAACATGTCAATCTAGACAGCATCTCTATACAGTAGTGTTTTTCCAGTCTTTTTGACCACTCAAAGCCCTTTCAAATCACCAGTGTACACACACTCTTTAATCTATGTGCTGATTTGAAGCAACTCACAATTCAGTGTGTTGCTCAAAGACACTTTGTCAGGGAAGCCACCAACCTTACAACTTTCAGATAACCACTCATCCACACACAGCCTCTTTAGTATCTGATACATAGATTAACATTAACATAAAGTTACAATAACTTTTCTACCTAATGTCCAAAGTTGGCCCATGGATTGACTGAAATGTATTTGTAAATTTAAGTTGGAAAACTATAGCGTAGTGAAATGGAAATAAAACCCACACTTTCCACAAGATTTTGGTGACGATGGGTGGCGACAGCTGGTTTGGTTCATTGGGAAGGTGTTGGCTGAATTTGTGGTCAGTGCTCATTTCTTTCACTCACTTACTTTAGAAAGGTCTGAAAACTATGTGAAGGGTATTTATGTTTGTATTGAACTTAAATATAAGTTAATAAATTAGCTTTATATTCAGTTGCTATATTCAGTTACTTGAAGATTATTATTGTTTGAACTAATTGCTTGAAAAAAGTGGCAGATATAATAAGATTTTTTTTCTTCTTTCTGCTACCTTTCATTTTATATTTTGTATTCTTATCATTTATGGGATTGTTTTTTATTGCATTTTAAAATGAATACATTTTATAAATAAATAAGTTGCAATGCTTATTGTTCACAGACACTGTTGTACGGTAATTATCAGCTGTTTGTTTTTTCCAATGTCCTGAAAGCTCAAAGTTAGTAATAACACACAAATACTATGAATATTGAATATTAATTATGTTTTATGTATTGAATTGTTTTCATCTCTACTGCGTAAAATTCGGTCACTTCTTTCAGACGTTACAAAGTACGGTATGCGTGAGGCCATATTTAGTCAGAATCTGTTGTCAAAACATGCAGAAATAAGCACATTTACAGATTTTTTTTTGTCTTTTTAATACAAAATGTTTGTCAAAAAAAGGGAAAGTTGTAAAATTTCTTGATTTTATTTCTTGATTTTTTTTCTTCTCCTCTTTCTTGCCGCCCACGTCAAGTTTAGCACGATCTGTTCTCCTGAAAGACGCTTCTCAATTATTCAGAGCTCCTGGGATGAATTCAGATCACTGTATTAATTTTTAAGAGCCTGTTCTTGGCTAAAGGCTAACCCCCCTTTCACAGAGTCTGTGTCTATCCTTCTTCATTTTCACCCAACTCTGTTTTGTTCCCCTCCCTCCTCTCTGTTCTCCCTCCATCCCTGAATATTTTCCTGCCAGCTCCCTCATTTGTCTGAATGTAAAACACCGTTGTGTGCAAAAAGCAGTTTCCTTGTAACTTGGATTTTGCTGCTCCAAAGCACAACTCCTGAAATCTGTTGGAGGCAGGCTCTATAGAAGATGCATCTTTTGGCTTTTTTTTTCTTTCTTCTCATCACAAAGAAAGACAAGGAGGAAGTACCCTTCTCAGAAGTCCATATTTTTAGATAAAGCTTAGAAAGGCTCTGTTTAGTCATGGCTTTTCATTGAGTGTTTTGTGTGGTAAACAGACAAAGCGGCTGCCTGCACATGCCCAGACCATGATAACGTCTAAAATCCAAACACTTGTGTCCAACACACAGATTGGAGGCTAAAAATAGGGGCTGGGTTTCAAATGAAGTTTTTTGCTCTTTGTGCATTACAGGTGTAAATCCTGCAAAGCAAAACAATAAAAAATAGAGGGTTAGACAAAGACGTTCAGTGCCGTAAAACCACATGGTCGTTTATTTTCAGCTGCTGTCGAAGTCGAGAGGTGGTGACGTTTTGACCTGCGTTTGCGTGTGCGCTCATTTGTTGTGTCAGCAAAAACAATGTCAAGAACCAGAAGATACTGTAAATTTTAATGTCACTCTCTCAGAACGCAATCATCAGGTGTGCTTCTGCAACTGATGAGTCAGTCCCGTGCAAGATGGCCACCACAGCTATGCAAACTTAGGAAACACTAAAATGGCTATAACTTGGTGACTCTAAATTTGGTGACTCTAAATTGACCCTAGGTGTGAGTGTGAGAGTGGATGGTTGTTTGGTGTGAGTGAGACAGGTCCCTCTTGTAAATGAGTCCCCGTGACTCAACGAGGCTAGCCTGTGTAAATAAAGGTTGAATGAATGAATGAATGAACTTGGTCCATTTTACAGACACTGAGCTAAAATTTGATTTGGCTGTAGCTGAGCATAACCCACAACATATATTTTGAGCTGTATGCATTGCATGTCATCATTTGCATGAACCTTGGACATTAATTGTACGTTAGTAAAATATTGCATTAGGGATTTTATTTAAACTCTCAAAAAGTAATCACTGAATAACTAAACATTTGGAGTCAAGCTAATTCAAGATGGCTGCCACACTTAATAAACATTTTCTAACACTAAAATGGCTTTAACTCAGTCAGTTTTAAAGATATGGAGCTAAATTTTGGTGTGGTAGAAGCTGACAGCTTTTCCCAACACTTACCGTATTCGCCGTTGTAAAATACGCACCGGTGTTTAATCAGAGTCGGAGAGTCTTTATTGTCATTTGCACCGCATGTGGTACATGTGATGAAAACGAGATTATGTACACAGGGTCCCAGTTACATCCAACAACAAATGCAAGAGAAAAACAGTAATAACATCTAGGATTAACTAAGAAAAAAACATCAACTAGTAATACACTAAGCCCTAATGTAATAGAAAAACATCATTATAAACAGCAGCACGAACACGAGTCTGTATGAGCAGATGGTCACAGATGAACAGCAACATGAAAACAGATCAGCATCAGCATGATGTGATATTTTGCAGTGTTTATTCGTGTTGATTATTTATTATTAATACGCTTTGTCCAATTATTAACAAGAAAAAAATGTACAGAATACGCTTCGGTGTTTAATACGTGTCATCGCCACGCGACGCGTCAGCACCTCATTTGCCCTGCTTAAAATGGCGGCGACAGAAGCGAGCGAGTACAAAGAACTTCACAAGGAAACACGGTAAAAACAATTATTTCTTTGCGAGAAAAATATATTTCTTAGCTGACTCTATAGCAGACGTGCTCCTGAGCTTAACGAAATGTTCAAATCAGCTGGATTAAAAAAAAAAAAAGTTCGCCGAATTTTAGGCAGGCGGTTCGGACCGGACGCTTTGTTTCTTTAAATTTAGCTAAATAAACGCTTAAAAAATATATTTCTTACCTGACTTTATAGAAGACGTGCTCCTGAGCTTAACGAAATGTTCAAATCAGCTGGATTTTTAAAAAAAACTTCGCCGAATTTTAGGCAGGCGGCTCGGACCGGACGCTTTGTTTCTTTAAATTTAGCTAAATAAACGCTTAAAAAATATATTTCTTACCTGACTATAGCAGACGGGCTCCTGAGCTGAACCAAATGTGAAATCAGCTGGATTTAAAAATCCGCGGTGTGGTTTATGAGTGGTATCTTGCAAACAAAAACAGCGAACCTCACAGCTAATAGCAGCTACATCCAGAGCAAGGGGCGGGCAGCGACAGAGTCAGTCCGACCAGAGGAGGCTGTTTTCGGACACATGAGCTAGAAACGTCTGGAAGTGGCCCTCCTCTTCCTCTTCGCTCTCTGAGTCCTCTGCTGGCTGCTGCCTACAGCGCCCGTATAGCGGCCGAAACTGGTACTGCACCATTTTTGCCAAAAATGAAAAACGAAGAATCAGAGCGAAAAATGGGTCTAAAAATATGGGAAAAAATCCATAAATAATACTCTTCGGTGTTTAATACGCAGGGCATTCAAATGAGAGAAAAAAAAAAAGCGTATTATACACCGGCACCCATTTTTAAGAACAAGGGTGATGTACAGAATTGTAGCAACTACAGGGGAATTAAGTTGATGAGCCACACAATGAAGATCTGGGAGAGAGTTGTGGAAGCAAGACTTAGACAAGATGTAACTATCTGTGAGCAGCAGTATGGTTTCATGCCAAGAAAGAGCACCACAGATGCCATCTTTGCTTTGAGGATGTTGATAGAGAAGTACAGAGAGGGTCAGAAAGAACTCCATTGTGTGTTTGTGGATTTAGAAAAAGCATATGACAGGGTACCAAGAGAAGAGGTGTGGTATTGCATGAGGAAATCTGGAGTGGCAGAAAAGTATGTTAGACTGGTACAGGACATGTATGAGGACAGCAGGACAGTGGTGAGATGTGCTGTGGGTGTGACAGATACCTTCAAGGTGGAGGTGGGATTGCATCAAGGATCGGCTCTGAGCCCCTTCTTGTTTGCTCTGGTGATGGACCGACTAACAGATGAGGTCAGGCAGGAATCCCCATGGACTATGATGTTTGCAGATGACATTGTGATCTGTGGTGAGAACAGGGAACAAGTGGAAGAGAACTTGGAGAGGTGGAGGTATGCTCTTGAAAGAAGAGGAATGAAAGTCAGTCGTAGTAAGACAGAGTACATGTGTGTGAATGAGAGGGAGGCCAGTGGAACAGTGAGGCTACAAGGAGCAGAGGTCACAAAGGTGCAGGACTTCAAGTACTTGGGGTCCACTGTACAGGAAAATGGGGAATGTGGTAAAGAGGTGAAAAAGAGAGTCCAGGCAGGATGGAGTGGATGGAGAAAAGTTTCAGGAGTGATTTGTGACAAAAAGGTGTCAGCAAAGGTCAAAGGAAAAGTTTACAAGACAGTGGTGAGACCAGCTATGTTGTATGGTCTGGAGACAGTGGCATTGACAAAAAGACAGGAGAAAGAACTGGAAGTAGCAGAAATGAAGATGCTGAGGTTCTCCTTAGGAGTGACAAGGATGGATAAGATCAGGAATGAGATCATCAGAGGTACAGCACATGTTAAACAACTGGGAGATAAAGTTAGGGAGGCCAGACTGAGATGGTTTGGACATGTCCAGAGGAGGGACAGTGGGTATATTGGTAGAAGGATGTTAGAAATGCAGCTGCCAGGAAAAAGACAAAGAGGGAGACCAAAGAGGAGATATATGGATGCAGTTAGAGAGGACATGGAGGTAGTTGGAGTGAGGACAGAGGATGCAGAGGACAGAGTGAGGTGGAGGAGGATGACTCGCTGTGGCGACCCCTGAAAAGGGAAAAGCCGAAAGAAGAAGAAGAAGACACCGGCGAATACGGTAGTCTGAGCTCTACCACTTTTTTTTCTCTCGCTTCAAACGTTGTCACTAACTGTTGTTTTAGCAAAATATGATGTGAACCAGTGGATAAAATTTAGTTTAACTCTCAGAACTTAATCGTGAATTTCAAATCTAAATAATCTAAATCTTATTAATATTTGGAGTCCTCTAATCCAAGATGGCTGCCACAGCTAATCAAACATATTTAACACAAAGACGCTCAGTCATATACAGGTGGTCCCTGACTTATGACTGAGATCCGTTCCTACGCTGCGTCGTAACTCGAAAATCGTCGTAAGTCGGAAAATACATCCAAACGGCACCCAGTGTTGGGGTAGTTACCCAAAATAAGTAATTAGTTACACATTACTAGTTACTTTTTAAAAAAGTAACATATTACACTACTTAGTTACTCAGTTCTGAAAGTAACTTAGTTACATTACTTTCGGATTACTCTAATACCTGAGATTTAACCTGTATTAATTTTTATCTTTCAATAATGATATTAGAGATCTTTTTGACACTCATTTTTGATGAAAAAGTAAAACAGCAGTGCTACATAACAAGCACAATGCATATGTAAACGTGCCATTCAAAATGTAAAACTTATGTTTTAAAAAAATAAAACAAAATAAAAAATAAAACATCTGAAATGTTTGTTTACAAGTTTGTTTACCTCAGCCTTTGTAGTGGTTGCCTGGCGGTGAAATTCAAGCCGAGCCTGCTTAAACGGTGGTGGCATCAAACTTGCACCATCCCTCTGCGGCTCTTTAGCAGCTAGCTTAGCATTAGCGTGTTGTCTTTGTAAATGCTTGTAAAGATTTGACGTCGAGTTCGCAGCAGTAGACAGTGTCTTGTTGTGGCCCAGACATAGCTTGCACACTACTGTAATGTTCTTGTCCTTTCTCGTGACAAAAGAAAAATAATATGAATACTTCCATCCATAAAATGACATCGCCGTATGTCTATGTACCTTTATATGTCTATGTACGTTGACGTATGACGTTCCGACGTCATCGCGTACGTCTTTGTTTTCCCCACGTGACAGTCTGCTCCATAGATATCTATATATAATGTCTATGGTCTGCTCCGTCGTCCTCGCCACAACTCTTCTCCGAAAGGTAAAATAAAATAAATAAATAAAACTATTCTCCGAAAGGTCCTGATTGTAACGCAAGTAACGAATGTAAGGTTTTGTTAGTAACTGTAATATATTACAGGCATTTTCAAAGTAGTGCGTTACACTACTACGTTACTGAAAAATGTAATGGCATTACTGTAACGCGTTACTAAGTAATGCGTTACACCAAACACTGACGGCACCTCATACGTACAGTACTGTATTTTACCAAGCACTTAGACTATCCTAACACATTACCCTACATAATTATCTAAAAACACATACATTCGGAGCCATAATGAAGGAAAAAAAGAGTTAATAACCTACTGGAATGCTGATGAAGCCTTCCTCCGCCTGTTAGCATGTTAGCTCGGTGTCCCTCCAACATCTGAGGCTGCCTGAAGTTCGCGCGGTCCAGGCTGTTTACAGTAAGCCTATTAGCATGTTAGCTCGGTGTCCCTCACACATCTGAGGCTGCCTGAAGTTCACGCGGTCTAGACTGTTTACAGTAAGGCCTGTTAGCATGTTAGCTCCATACATTTGGAGCCATAATGAAGGGAAAAAAGAGTTAATAACCTACTGGGAGCTGGTGAAGCCTTCCTCCGCCTGTTAGCATGTTAGCTCGTTGCTAAGCTGTAGCCTCTCTGCCTCGTAAACCTCCGGTCCAAACAAAGGTCTCCTGTACTTTTCCACACGCGGTCCAGAGTTTTACAGTAAGGTCTGTTAGCATGTTAGCCCCTCCTAACCTCCTCTGCCTCCGGTCTGCCTGTAAACAATGAGGTCTCCTGTAATTTTCAGCTGTAATCCTCTGCCCGTGGCCGCTAAGGTACACTCTCCCCCCTCCCTCCTGTAAATTTCCGCCTCCGCTGAGTTTCGGTACCGTATTTTTTGGTGTAAAGGCGCATAAACCGTGTAACTCGAAACAATGCTTTTCAATGGGAGGGCGTTCGTAACCGCGAAACGTCGTAAGTCGAGAACTACCTGTACAAGATTTATACACAGTCAACTATAACCTAATTTTTTTTCTCAGCGTAAAATTATTTTAGTTTGAAACTCTGTCATGAGAAACCCTGATGCATGCTCAATAATCCAGGTAGAAAAATCTAAAAAAGCTAAGTCTGGTACCATTTTTTTTTTTTGCTTTGTTTTGTTTTTTGATATGTCCAGAGGACCAGACTTAGCTTTTTTAGATCTGTCATGAGAAGTGGTGGGTCTAAATCTTGTTTATGACTGTGAAAAGCTAGGCCTTTAATTTACTTTATAATTTAGATTATTTTCATTTGTCATCATATTGATAAAGAATTTGTTTAATACTGTACAAGCAACATTTTATTTTATGTTAAACTTTAAAGTTGCTCATGTCAGAAAAAAAACCCCAACTAAATCTTGCTGAATGATGTTTTATTATCTTTCCAGAACTTGTTGAATAACCACCATTTCTGATGTTGCTATCAAAGCAACCCTCGCCCTACCCGCAAGGCATTTGCTCAGCAGTTTTTGTTACATCAGATTACACTGATCTTCTCCACCTGCTGGTGCCAAAAAAAAAAAAACAACTCTCGTGTTCTAGCCAGATAACTGGAGCAAAGTATGCTGAAGTGGTGTAAATTATCCGCTAAAAATGAAAGCCCAAAAAATGTGGCGTTGCACAGTTTAGTGTAACAGGGTGGTGTGTTATTTTTTCTTCTGCTGGTTGGAGGCAGGTTTGAGTCCCGTTGTTTCCTTGAAAGCCTGACTTGCATTCCTCTCTGCTTTAGGCATGCTCTGGAGCCGACCCCACACTTTAACCTCCCTTAAATAAATAAATAAATAAATAAATGTCACATTTTTGTCATCTGTGTATGTTTCCCATACAAGACGAAATTCGTCTCTGCATTTAACCCAACCACCACCAGGTGGTGCAGTGAGCAGCCATAGAAAGCGAGAAGATCTAAAATAAAGAGTTATGTAATTTTTTTGACCCAAGTTAAACATTTACTGCAAAACAAATTCGAAGACTTATTGGTTGCCTGGCTCTAAATGTATTAACAATAACAATAATTTAAAAATAACTTGTAGGAAACTAGTATAAACACCCACCCCCGCAGCCTTGGCTCAGTTTTCTGTCTAGATATGCAAACTTACAGCTGGGTGTAGAAGTGAAACGGTAAAATCAGCACGGCAGCAGATTTACCAGAGTTTTCTTTATTCTTTACAGTTTACTTCAACCTTCTGTGTGTTATAGCAAACAAGTGAGTGAGCCTGATAAAATATATTTTTCTCCTTTCAGCTGCAGGACATCTGACTCGACATCAAGGACAGGTTTATACAAGTCAATAAAACTGTTAATGACAAATTAATGGATTATTATTACACCTCGACTTTTAAACGTTTTCCCGTGTTCATATACAGATGCCTTTGACAGGACAAGCTAGGTGAAGGGGGGGGGGGGTTAACTTATCTCTACGGCAACTTATTACATGTCAACCTGGTTGGGGGGACGACATGCAGTTTGGTCGACAGCTGATAACGGAGTGACCCAGTGAACCCATCATCGCTCTGCGTATTCACACCCACTCGTGCGCAGTCAGCTTGCACATACCTCCCACTCTGCCTCTGCCTCTCAGTGTCCCTGATAACCACATTGCAGCTGATTTGGGCCCCTGTAATCGACTCCTTTCACCACCGCACAGGCCAGCATACCATTGTCTGTCGCTGTATTTTTATACATGGTGACATGTTTTTTTTTAACACTGGCCGTCATGGCTTTAATGAGAGTCTCCTATATTGATCAGAAGTCGTTGTCTCTGAATATAGCACGGCAATGCGACTCTCGGCTTTTAAAGTTTAATTTGTTTTCTCCTGAGCTCGTCTCTTTCAGTTACACCACTCCACTGATGTGGCGTCACAGAGTCTGCAGAGGACGAACTGAGCTACTATTCCTGATTAACATTTAATTGACTTCAGTTAAAGCTTTCTGTGTCGGAGGAGCAAAGTAGAATAGAAGATGATGAGGGGAATGGCCAAGAATGCTGCTGACATAAAAGAGGGAGAGAAAAAAAATCACTGTCATAGACCCGTTTGTGATGCTCTCACTCAGTTTCAGATTATCTGCTATTCTCGTACACCCCCTCCCCCCACATCACCTCTCACCTCTCAATCCACTCACAGCCCCTCCTTCCCAGAAAGGGGTTAGTGCAGATTGATGACAGCAGATTAAACCCAGATTACGTTAGATTAAGCGCTTTGGAAGGCACAGTCGCAGCTAAATTAAGATAACCCACCTCGTGTGTGTGTGTGTGTGTTCGCAAATGTGTGATGCAGAATGAAACACTTCTCATGAGTGATGCATGATTACTGTCGCAGTCGGACTAGTGCGATTTGTTGTGTCATTGTCGGAACCGATGACGAATGTGTTGATGACAGCACAAAGGGAAAACGCAGGTATGTCGCGTAATAAAATCTGCGACGTTGTCAGGAAACCGAGGACAAAACATGTTTGTTTCGTATATATAAAAAGGAGTTGTGTTAACCAAACAAACTCCTTTTTATTTACTCCAATAAAAGACAAACGTAAAATAACTTGTACCAGGTGGGAAGCGAACCCGCTTCCCCGGGTCAAGATAAAATGTAGAGTGTAAAGACGAGCGCAATCGCTCTGAGCCACGGCGGCGGATTGGTTTTTTAGGAGTCTACTTTACCTATAAAGGAATCACCCCTCTTAACATTCTAGCTACGCGTAGGAGTTAGAGATTACAGGTAGTCCCCGACTTACGAGCGAGTTCCGTACTTATGAGTTGCTCGTAAACCGAAAATTCGTAATTCGGGACTACCCCTTTTTTTTCTCTTTTTTTTTTATATACTGCACAAGCACGTACATGTGCGGTAATGAACAGTTACAAAGCATTTCAACTATCCTAACACTTTAAAATACTTTAAAATATGAATAAAAAATATAAAAAATTAATTTCTTACTTTGAGCTGAGCTGTTTGCCTCCCTCCGCTGTGTTACGTCCGAGCTCCCAGGCTTCCTGTAGCACCATGCTGTCCAAACCCTTTACAGGAAGGACTGTTAGTATGCTATCTTCATACATTTGGAGCCAGAAAAATGTTTTAATAAGTTTTAATAACTTACCAAAAGCCGTCTGCCAGCGCCGCCATTAGGCCAGCACCTGTTAGCATGTAGCCCCACCGAGTCCGCTGCGCAGTTACGGGCAGTCCAGTTTAGCTGCAGCTTCAAAAAGGCTGTCGGCTTTGTTATTCCAAGTTAGCTGGGTGTCCCCCGATATCTTCTGCTTCCAGTCCGACATCGAGGCGAGCTCCAGGAACCTCTGATCGCACAAAGCCGGCTGTCTGCTGCAGCTCTGGTGCTGGGGTCCGGTTTAGCATGTTAGCCTTAGCTCATACCATGAGCTGCTGGTCTCGCGCGGTGCTGTGGGAGCGATCGGCGGAGCGATCGCGGCTGCTGCTCCAGTCCTGAGACATTCACAGAGTTCAGGGAGTGTTTCCAGTTAATTTATCCGTATGAGGCATCCTCTTATGGGAGAAACAGTCCTCCAAAAGCCGACTGCCGAGTGCCGAGACTCTGGAACTAATGAATGTAAAATGGCGGAGGCGGTATTTCCGGTTCCTGGTTCCCGCAGGAAGTTGTTCAAAAAAGCACGAAATTATAAAAAAATAATAATAATGATACTTTACGTATTTATAAAGCCATTTAAAACATTCACAGCTGCAACAAAGTGCTGTACACATGAAATTAAGAACATTTAAACACACAAAAAAATATATATATATATTTTTTTTTTTTCATATTTTTATTAATTATGATAATCTCGTAAAGTCGGACGCTCGTAGGTCAGGGCGCTCGTAAGTCGGGGACCACCTGTATTAGTTATATTTTAAAACCCTGGCTGCGCGCAAGAGTTAGACAATATTAGTTATATTTTAATGACATTCAGGTCGCGCTGAAAGGCGGAAATGGGTGCGCGCTTCGTGTTATTTACGTTCTAACATAAGCTGATTTGTAATCAGTTATTAACAAAAATTAAACTCAGAAACACTAATATATATATTCAGCTAACAAATATTTTTTAGCGGCGTCTCCTCTCTTAAAACACTGTAAGCGCGCACACAAGAACACTCCACCCACGTGAAGAGAACACCCCACCCACTTCCAGAGAACTTCCCACCCACTTCAAGGCGGCTCTGCGGCCAATGCGTAATGAGCGGGGGCGGGCCAGACCGGGCTCTGGGCCAACCAGGGGCGGGCCGGGCCTTTGAGGGCCGTGCAATGCGAAAACGGCTATTGTCGCAGCCCGGCCTCCTGCTCTGGAGTTATGAAATACTGTTAGCTCAATGTTTGTTAGCAAGATAGCTCAAAAACCACACAGCGGATTTTCTTTAAACTTACAGAAAGTAATTATTTGGTGGCCATTTACAAACTTTTAGCTGTTGGAGTTGTTTGAGATAGAATTCGATGTTTTATGGGCATGAATGTGTCACGGCTAGCTTCGTTGTTTTTCCGTGTATATTTTAGCAAATAGCTCATAAACCACTCGGCGGATTTTCTTTAAAGTCCAACACCCACCATGTTTTCAAATTACATCGCCATTAATATTTATTAGTTTATTTAAAAATAATACAGGAGCGTTTATTTATATTGTAGAGAAATAACGCTAAATGTGTTATTTCATGATTTATAGCAGATTTTAGCAGAAGCTCCAGGAAAAATCTGCTCCTCTCCATATATGGGCATTCACATGGGCATTCACGTCACTAAAGTGACGCCTTGGAGTTACAGGCGGAGTTATAATAAGCATTCATCAACTTCCATGACCGCTGCTCTGAGCGAGGAAAAGAAAAAGCGAAGCATTTTTAAATATTCCCTAAAGCTGCCTGTTGATTAATCCTGCTGTCGCTCACTCATGTCTATCATATTCTGAGCGAGCATCCACGTAGACATACTAGTTTAATTCGCTTGATCGCGACAAATTCATTCATTTCCGCATCGGCTTTTTATTCTCTCCCCCCGTGACCAGACAGGTCGGGAGTACAGAAAGGCAGCCGCGCAGCGGAGCTCTGCGCGCGTGCTCCCCCGTGCTCCCCGCAACAAGGCTGGGACGGAGCAGAGCCCTGACACGCATTCGGAACTTCAAAGGTGACCAGCGGAACGAGGAGCCAGAGACGCGCGCGGCTCGCTCCTCTGGGCAGGATGAATGAGAGCAGCA